>SKCR01038939.1:0-48476 GCA_019454045.1 Zanthoxylum bungeanum | reverse complement strand
ATTTTCTACCCAAAATTTTAATTCATCTCAATTTTTTGAATAAATTATTAGCCATTAACGAAATCAATAGAAAAGAGAATAAAATTTAATTAGTTTTGAACAAGAAAAATGATGAATGATTTTTGTAACAAATAATATAATTTATAAAAAATTGAAAATATTTCAAAAGATAAATTGGAGGGTAATTAAACTTGTTAGAGGTAAGAAAATTATAGGGTTGTTGAAGGAAAAAATTGGATTAAAATCATATAAACATATTTTCATTGAAGAGTCTTTTTAAATTAAGTTCAATTTTTCACTCTTGAATTTTCCACATAAGTAAGCAAATAAGTATTTGAAGAGTAAATTTAATAGGATCTTTTATAGTTTCTCTTATTTTATTACAAAGATTAAGAAAATCTGAACATTCATATTAATGTATAAGAACAAGACATGAATACGGTAAGAATAAGGTCCAAAAATTAGAGAACGAGGCTTATAGGCTAATAATTACATTTCTTTATTCACTTGGGCTTTTGTGAGAAATCGAACTTAAGACCTATTATATGAAGAATGAGTATTTTGACCAACTTAACTAGTATTTGCTCACAGTTTCAACTTTTAATTGTACTCAGATTAGTGGTATATATCTTAACATAAATAAATTATTTTAAGAATTGAGATAAATTAAAGAAAAAGCCATTTTAATATTTTCATAAATTAAAGAAAAAGCCATTTTAATATTTTCGTATATTTTGTTAAAATTTTGTAACTCAAAATTTTTTTGGGAAGTAGCATTGTTGTTTTCTATCCTATAGTACCCTCGTAAAAATTCCAAATATATATGTTGACGGCTGATTTTTGTTTCAGGGACAAATCGATAAACTCACTCCTCTAATAATCCTCCATCAACTGTGAATTTGTTTGGTTTGGGGACCAAAGGCAAATTTAGCAAAAGATGGAAAACACACAGATAAGACAGAGGATTTAACGTGGTTTGAGGAATTGGATCCAACCTTCGTCCACGGGCATAAGGGAAAATAAAATTTTTATAACGTGGTCGGTCCTATATCTCAAGTTCGGCTGACCGACCTCTTACAAGCTCACTCTTACACTTAAGTTTTTTGCTTTCTATTACAAGTGAAGAATGAAATAGAAATAGCTAACCCTTTACAATGAGTTTCAATCTCTTTTTATACTATGGCAAACTCTACTGTTACA
Source organism: Zanthoxylum bungeanum (assembly GCA_019454045.1). NCBI lineage: Eukaryota > Viridiplantae > Streptophyta > Magnoliopsida > Sapindales > Rutaceae > Zanthoxylum > Zanthoxylum bungeanum. The sequence goes on along the minus strand of SKCR01038939.1, from coordinate 47,276 downwards.
TTAATCTCATGACGTCAGCCACGCGAATCTACCATTAATGCGATGGCTCTCTTCCCCAACTGCTCTGTCAAAAGTAGCTCTGCCATATGACATCTATTTAAACTAAAATATTACACCATCTACTACACGTTACCTCCCAAAGCCATCATGTAAATCAACTCCCATGTGATAGCGTGTTCTAGAAGATAAGCCGGTGACCTGCTCCTTTCACACCGGATCTTTTAGGAAGTGCAAGTCCTCATGTAGGGCTTATGTCATCTTGTCTTGAGCATAAAGCTACTATCCCGACCCGCCCAACCAGGTCGGGCAAATGAAACGACATCATGTCCTGTTGAGCTACCAGGTCAGGTCAGTCTTGAGGCATTCACTCTACTTTGCTCTTCTGAACATCTCTCCGGCTCGGGTCATGATGTTCTCTAGGTACCACATCGGGTCAGACATCAAGTGCAATCCATTGCTGACCTCCTCGGTGGGCCGGACGCCTCAGCTTCTCGGGGCCTGGGCCCCTAAGACTTGGAAATGGAAATCTCTTTAATAACCTAACTCGAGATTCTGATTTCTTATGGGAGAAAACCACCATCAACATATGTCTCCTAGTTCTCGGTATCAACGAGTAAGCGAGTTGGTGCCGAGAACTATAAAAAAGATGGTGGTGTATGAGGCCGTAGACTGATATGTCGTCCTCAGCCTGAAACTTTCATGGACACTCCATACCGCTCCAACCCATAACGTTTATCACAACTGCAAGCTTCAGTGTTTCTTGCGAAAGAATCCACATCGGGTCTACTAAGGATGGCAAAGGGCCGGGCTCGGGCTGGGGTTATTTGAATTTAGGACCGGGCACGAGAAAAGCTCGGGCCGGGCTGTCACTGGGTCGGGCCGGCCCGAGCCTGATTTTTTTATATAAAAATTATAAATATAAAAATTTATTATATAAATATATATTTTTTATAAATATAAATATATAATTATTTATTTTAAGCCCAGGCCGACCGGGCCCGGGCTTTTTTGGTTGAGCCGGCTCGGGCCCGAGCCGGGCCCCTAATTTTAAAGCTTGGCCTAGGTTTTTTTCACCTCTGGCCGGGCCCGGCTTTTTTTTGCCACCCTTTGGGTCTACAATTCTGATCCATTATCTCAGTTTATGACTCATAACTTGGTTATCCATTCCCTTATGGCTTCTCTAACCGAATGATGATCCAAGCTAATATTGGTCAACTCATCCATTGTCTTCTGCACTTAAATAAGTTCATCTCGAGCTACCCTGAGCTGATTCACACTCTTGATACGCTACAATCCCATAGGGATATGATCTGCAAGGATCTGTAAAAATAGAAAACATGCTACGAGGAAAACTCACCTCATCGGGGTATTATTATAACAACAAGGTCTCGAAGGAGAAACTCTGACCTCGAGCAATCACAAGTCAACCGACAGTAGGGAATGAACCCTTCTTGCGCCAATACACAGAAATAAGACATCGGCCAGACGCAACCCAGACCCGAGCCGATATGACAAAGAGGGGCCTCGGGGGAAAGATCGACTTCAACCCAACTAAGTCACCTGGTCGCAAAGGAATGAACCCTTCTTACACCAATACACAATAATATGACCTCGGCGTGTCGCAACCCAAACCCGAGCCGGAAAATGAATGTTTGGCCACAAGGGAATGTTCATTCCTTGTGTTACCAAACATGATGAGGCCTTGGTAGGACATAATCCGACCCGAACCAAAATGAATGTTTTCATACCCAATGCCTCAAAATGGGATAGCCAGAGCTATAGGGCATTCTTCCTCCCCGAGTTCGGCATACCCAATGGTACAAAATGGGATAGTTGTAGCCACGAGGGCATTCTTCCTCCCCGAAGTAGGCATACCCGATGATACAAAATAGGATAGCCGGAGCCACGGGGACATTCTCCCTCCCAGAAATCGGTATAACCCGATGATACAAAATGGGATAGCTGCAGCCACGGGGGCATTCTCCATCCTCGAAGTCGGCATACCCGATGATATAAAATGGGATGCCGGAGCTACGGTGGTATTTTCCCTCTCAGAAGTCGGCATACCCGATGATACAAAATGGATAGCCGCAGCCACGGGGGCATTCTCCCACCTCGAAGTTGGCATACCCAATTATACAAAATAGGATAGCCGGAGCTACGGAGGCATTCTCCTTCCTAGAAGTCGCATACCCGATGATACAATATGGATAGTCGTAGCCAAGGGGGTATTCTCTCTCCCCGAAGTCGGCATACCTGATGATAAAAAATAGGATAGCTGAAGCTATGGGGGCATTCTCCCTCGGCATACCCGATGATACAAAATGGGATAGTCGGAGCTACGGGGGCATTCTCACTCCCAGAAGTCGGCATACCTGATGATAAAAAATGGGATAGTCGTAGACACAGGGGCATTCTCCATCCCTGAAATTGGCATACCTGATGATACAAAATGGGATAGTCGTATCCACAGGGGCATTCTCCCTCCCCGGGGTCGGCATACCCGAGGATATAAATGCCATGGAGGCCCTCAATGACTTCAATCCATACGTGTTATGGTTATTTTGGGGTGACAAATGCCACGCCAGCCCTCTTCCCAACGTGATATGGTGCCCCGAAGCGCCAAATGTCACGCCGGTCTTTTTATATTATTCCTCAAAGGTACAAGTCATTAGGTATTAACGCTCCACTCTGAAGGTTTGATACTGACACCATGGATTGGCGTGGCATGGGTGTTCGTGCTTTTCCCGCATGCCTTTCACCCCTTGATGTATCCCAACCACGAGTATTTCATAAGAATATTGAACACGACTTTTTCATCCAAATAATAAACAAGAAAATTGTACAAGTTTTTATTTAAAGGGGAAAGCTTATTTATATTCAGGGGACCCACTGCCCTTCTTACAACTATTTGAGAGTCATTAAAAGAGAGACTTTATTGAAAACATCCTATCAGCACCTCAGCATTCCAAGTACCCGACCTGAAGACAGTCGTTATTAGCGTTGGTCGGCCCTCGTAGCCAGTCGGTCTATGTACTCATTCAAATAGCCTTTTTTTACCAAGTCCTCCACTTGCTCTCGCAAGTCTCTACATCTTTCTATGGTGTGTCCCCTTAGATTATTGTGCATACAATAAGCCTTTTCGTCTCTCTTATCAATGGGAAACTTTATCGGGTCCGGCTCAGCCAACAGACCTTTGCCATGGACTTCCCTAACTATCTGGAACAGGGGTCTGTTCAGGGGGTGTACACTGTCCCTCTGGCGACATGGTTGACCTGCGCAGGCGGCCTTCTCTCCTGAACTTGATTATTCTGAGGTATCGGCCTAAAATTCTTTTACCTCGGGATCGGTCTCTTCATGTCTCTACCCACATCCCGCCGATTTTCCGGCCCGAGCGCTTTGGTCTTCTGGGTGCCTCCTCCTTTGGCAATCTTTTCATCTTCCTCCATTAGTATAAACTTTCTTGCCTGCTTCAGAGCCGCGACATAGTCCGGTATCTACTGGATCCTCAGCTGGGACCATAATTTCCCGATCCTGATAGCTCTTTTAAAAATTTCCAAGGCCTCTGAGGACTCATACGCCCCGATCTCTAAAATCAGGCTGTGATACTTATCGAAAAAGCTTTTCAAATACTCGTTGTCCTCTTTCTTCATCAATCTCAACGACCTCATCGTCTTCCTCGGTATGCACGCTCCTTTGAAGTGTTGTACAAAGGATTTCCTCAATTGTTTGAAGCTACTGATACTTCTCGGGGTCAAGTTTATAAACCATATACTGGCCCAGGATTAAAGGGAACACCTTACAAATGGCCTCTCTGGCCATTTCCTGAATTTCCATCAACAAAATGAACTTCTCAACATAGGACTTGGGGTCCGTGATGCCTTTGTAAACATCCATGGAGGGCATAGTGAATCTCTTTGGAAATCCCATCACCAAGATTTCCTCCGTGAAAGGGGATGTTGTCCCAATGTCTTGGTCACCCCTTGGTCCGTCTTTTATATTTTCTTCCCATTTTTTCATCACCTTCTGAAACCATCTCTTCATCCGATTCTCGGAGCTTTAATGATCTCGACCTCGAGTTTCTCAACGTCTTTCACTTCTGGTACGGTGTCCTCCGCAGCTGGGGACTTCATGTTCTTCCCCCGATACCGTCACGGGTCGCTCTCCATGAAGCATGGACTGTTGTTGGGAGATTGTGGCATATGTCTGCCTTCATCTTCTTCCCATAACTCTCATACTGGTAAAGCTCCAGTAATTCTCTTTCCCCTTGCTATCTCTTCTTTTCTTTGGCTGGGGCCCGCTCCCCCTCTTTCACCAATTTTCTCTTCCAACTTCTCCAACATGATCTTCATGAAGACCTGAGTTGATTATCTCTCCTTCCGAGCTTCTTCATTTTCATTCTGGATGGCTTCTTCCATTTTCTCCATCCACTCTGTCGTTGAAACCTCTGAAGATCTATGGTTCCCATCTTCTGCCATCGTCTCAATGTATTTTCTACTTTTAATACTTTTCCCCACTGACGGCACCAACTGTTGACGGTTGATTTTCAAGTTCCAGGGGAAAATTGGTAAACTCAATCCTCGAACAATCCTCCATCAACTGTGAATTTGTTTGGTTTGGGGACCAAAGGTAAACTTAGCAAAAGATGGAAAACACACAGATAAGACAGAGGGTTTAACGTGGTTCGGCAGAATGGATCCAACCTACATCCATTGGCACATGGGAAAATAAAGCTTTTATAATGTGGTCGATATGACCGACCTGCCTATCTCTTGACTTTGGCTGACCGACCTCTTATAAGCTCACTCTTACACTTAAGCTTTTTGTTTTCTATTACAAGTGAAGAATGAAATATAATTAGCTAACCCCTTACAATGAGTTTTCAATCCCTTTATATACTAGGGCAAACTCTATTGTTACATCAATCTCATGACGTCAGCCACGTGAATCTACCATTAATGCGATGGCTCTCTTCCCCAACTACTCTGTCAAAAGTAGCTCTGCCATCTGACATCTCTTTAAACCAAGATATTATACCATCTGCTACATGTTACCTCACAATGCCAGCCTGTAAATCAACTCTCATGTGATAGCGTGTGCTAGAAGATAAGTCGGTGACCTGCTCCTTTCACATCAGATCTTTTAGGAAATATAAGTCCCCATGTAGGGCTTACATCATCTTGTCTTGAGCATAAAGCTACTATCGCGACCCGCTCAACTAGGTCGGGCAAATGAAATGACATCATGTCATGTTGAGCTACCAGGTCAGGTCAGTCCCAAGGCCTTCACTCTACTTTGCTCTTCTGAATATCTCTCAAGCTCGGGTCATGATATTCTCTAGGTACCACATCAGGTCGGACATCAAGTGCAATCCATTGCTGACCTCCTCGGTGGGCCGGATGGCTCAACTTCTCAGGCTGTACCCCTGAGGCTTGGAAATGGAAATCTCTTTAATACCCTCACTGGAGATTCTGATTTCTTGAGGGTGAAAACCACCATCAACAACATATATATATATATATATATAATCTATTGAAATATCTAAAAAAAATTATAACAATCATTTAATGATAACTTTAATTAAATCTAGTCATCGTAAAATTCACTCTTCAATTTTATAACTCATTTATCCACTTTCTTTCATATACAACCCAAGGGTTGTATCTAAATTTGAAGGAAGTGTGTAAATAAGATATCATACTGGGATGACCAAAGATTAGACTTCAAATTCAAAATTTGAAAATGAAACTTAACACGTCTTAGTTATAATCATCCCCTAGTTGTATCCAAATTTTCACCCTTGCAATTTTTTTGGATTATTTAGCTGATCATTTTGGGAATGACGTGCTTGAGCTGCAATGGAAAGAAATTTCTTTAAAAGTTTCAATCAAAAGATGTTTGTTAGACAAATATATATTATTATAAATATAAACTTTGTAGAATGATAGAAGCATTTTGTTACACTACCCAACCAAGATGGTTAGAAATGAGGGCCCAAAAGCTAGAGGAAGATCGAAGAAATGACATAACCCTGGTATGTAGTGAGGTGCTCTCCCCGATGAGAGTTTTGAAGGATGAAGCAATGATGATCTCGACCCGACCACATTGAAGTGTGGATTAGAGGTGTACTGTGTGATTTGGATACCCTGACCCAATGAGATTTGACGAAAAAAATACATGACCAGATTAAAGCAACATGACATATGCTCTACATGAAAATGAGTACATGTAGAATATTAGTGATGAAAGTAATAAAGAAACGATTCACAAGAATTTGTGAGTCCTATCAGCAACCATAGGCCGATGCAGTGACAGAGCAAATGGCTTACAAGTTGTCAGACTGAGCAGTGGTGATGCAGTGATTATGAGGGGCAATGATGATTAAGTGATATAAAGTGACGTCAATGGGGTTTGAACACCTATATAAAGGGGTTGAAGTTATTTTAGAATGATCTTTTTTTTTGAATTCTAATTCCATTGTGTTGTATTCTTATTATTGTAATTTGAGAGCAAGAGTACTGACCGGTGGGTAATCACATGCGTTTAACGCAAGCGCACGTATCGTTCAAGTAGTATAAAAAGTATCGATCCCACGAGGACTTAATACCTAATCTATTAATTTTATGAGGTCAAATGATTACTAGTATCTAACAGGTTGATTGATTGATTTGAAATGGTGATGATTCTAAATTTAAAAACAAGTAAATAAAATTGCACAAAAGTAGGTTTAAGAAAATTCAATATTAAGAAACTATCTAGGGTTGTGAATCTTCCAATATCATTTTAAAGATGAAGTAGTTATTTCATGTTTGTGTAATATATGGTTTTACTAACCTGGAACACTAAATTATGTGAAAGCCTATGTCGATGGTCAGACGCAAATACCCAGTATAACCCAATTGAACCATATGTCTATGTAAACCAAATTACCTGGATTCATTAAGTTTAAGTTCCAATTATGGCTACCCCCGCCCGACAGGTATATGTCTATCCTGTAAGGAAATCTATTAAAGGGTTATATATCCTCAATGAAGATCGTGGGCTATTAAGTCTAAGACTGAAACCTAAAATTCTTTTGTCAAGTTTATTTTAGATTTACCAGATCAATCTTATTAGTGGGCAATTAACAAGACGCATTAAGCTTAAGACTTAATAAGTAAACCTTTTAAATTACCCAAACTATAAAATAACCCCTTATAAACCAGTGATATTAGAATTCATCACAACCCTAGATAACTAACTTAGTTACGACACATAACTAGGGCTAGTAAATACTTAAATAAAATAAAAGACATAAAGTAAAATGATGCAAAGTAAATTGCTGAAAAGTAAATGACGGAAAGTAAATGCTGAAATTAAATACTGAAAATTAAATGCTGAAAGTAAATGCTGAAAGTAAATTACTAAAAGTAAATGCTGAAAGTAAATTGCTGAAAAGTAAATTGCTGTTGAAAAGTAAATGCTGAAAGTAAATTGTTAAAAAGTAAATAAAGTAAAAATACAATAAAAGAAAATGATGAGGTAAAAGGATCCACTTTTATTACTTCTATTTTAGATATCTCCATTAATATAATATATTAACTTTGCATGATAATTACCAACCAGCCATATAGGCGGTATCCAGATTAAGTCAAATTAATAATTAATTACCAACCGACCAATCAGGCGATATCCAGTTTAGTCAGGTTAAAACCAATTTAAATAATTACCAACAAAAAAATATGGCGGTATCCTCGTTAAGTCAGGTTTTAACTAGTTTATATATTATAATTAAGGGAGATTAATCTAAATATTAGTAATAAAAGTTTTACCTTTTACCTCAGCAAAGGGGAGTTACCTCCTCATTACTGAAAAGTAAAAACTGAAAATTAAAGAAAGAAAAGTATTGTGCGTAAAAGTAAATTGCAGAAAGTAAAAACTGAAAAGTAATGAAAAGAAAGTGCGAAAGCGAGGAAATTAATTACTGAAAGCTGTAAATAAACAAACAAGATACAATCTTCTTAGTATTCTTAAGGAATTCCTTAGAAGAAAGTATGAATTTACAAATGAAATGGTTTGTTTGGTATTATGGGCAAAATTTTGCCTCCATCAATCATCTCCTCAAATGCTCCACCTAATCCATTATTAATTGCTCCACTAATTGCTCCACCAAATCCATTATTAATTGCTCCACTAATTTCTATCATGTTTGGTGGTGATTTTTATTTATTTATTAATTTATTTTTTGCTTTGAAAATGACTTTAATAATTACACACAACACACTTCTGGATGTTTTATCAGTTTCGGTCATGAAATCTTCATAATTCGAAAATAGTTAAAGTTAAAAGTTGTATATCTCTGAGTCTTCTTTAATCTTCCACTTGAATCGGCTCAATCGGATATCGGATGAGAAAGTTATGGCCAAAATACCAAACTTGCGTAAAATTAGAATTTCCAAAAATACACTTCGTTAAAACGCCCTTTCAAGTTTCCAATCTCAAAAATTAATATGTCAAGTCCAATATTTGCCCTTATTTGACCCATATTTCGTCCTAAATGATTTCATTGAGTCCCAATATTATTTTATCTGCAAAATAAACTAAAACATATCAAAACGTTCATCAAACCCGAGAAACTAAACAAAATATTAAGTAAAATTGGGTAAATATTGATATATTTTCCGCTCTTCAAGTACTAAAAGAAGTTAGAGATAGAGAGTGAGAAAGTGTGGCGTGTACTCGATCACATGTGTGAGAAGTAGATCAGGCTATACTTACCCAATGAGATATTTCTGTTGTAACACTGTAACCTCTATGTTATCAGCTCGGGTCAGTATTTACCTCGAGGCTAATAAAATCATTTACCTTCTCTCGTGGACGTAAATTAGAGTCATTTTCTGCCGAACCACATTAAATCTTAACTCTGTATGATTGTTTCTCTTGTAAATTTGTGCAGTTCACACAACCAACAAAATTCACTAATTAGGAAGATTTATTTAAAGAGTAATTCCCAATATTATCCATGAAACCAAAAACTAACTGTTAACAAACTTGATTATCATTGTTGGTGCGCCTGCCTACAACAAAATGTCACAAAACAAAAACACAATGAAAAGTTATGTTTTGTTTTTAGAATAATTATATTCGTACAAAAAGTAATAAAATAACATATAAAACTATCTAATTTTAGTTAATTTTTAAAAAAAATTCTTAACCTCTAAAATTATGTAATTTTAGAAATTAATTTATCATTCTTTTATACACAACCAAAACAACATTATTTTATCACCTTTTTCATTCTTATTTTGTCTCCTAATCAGTCGAAGTAGACATACTAATCGACAACACAAAAATAAAAATACGCATCCAGAGTCCATAAGCAGCAAAATTAAATGAGGTGCAGCTGCATGCATGTGCAATGTGTTATGAGGGACAAATGGTACGTTTTTTGGTCTGTCTTCACAACGTGTCATATCTTCGCCATGCATTATTGCCACCACCTTCTTCAATCTTTTCCCTTTAGACGCCTATAAAATTTCATTTTTAATAAAATTAATTGATTCTTTATTAGCCATGGAGTTGATTCACAAGTTCCTTAATCTTGTAGCACCCCCCTTCACGTTCTTCTCCTTGTGCCTCTTATTACCACCATTTCTGTGTTACAAGTTCTTCCTCTCTATCTTTAACTCCATATTTAGTGAAGATGTTTCTGGAAAGGTCGTCATCATCACCGGTGCTTCCTCCGGCATCGGAGAGGTAACCAACTAGCTAGTCAATAGTCATATAACTCAACGGCGTTTTAATTTTCTTTTTGGTAATTTTTGTAGCATTTGGCTTATGAGTATGCTAGTAGAGGAGCCTGTTTAGCTCTATGCGCCCGCAGGGAAAAAAGTCTTGAAGAAGTTGCTGACAGTGCTCGTGAAATCGGCTCTCCTGATGTTATCGCAATTCGTGCTGATGTTTCAAAAGTTGATGACTGCAAGCATCTTGTTGATGAAACAGTGAACCACTTTGGCAGATGTAAGATCAAAATCCACATGGTTGATTATAAATGTCCCTGCAGAATTGTTTGGTTTGAGGAAAGAGAGCGTGTAAGGTTCAAACCTAATTTTATTGAGGAATCCCTCCCAGGGGCGCAAGCACTCAAGGAAAATTACATTACATTTGTTATATTTGCTCATAAGAGACTTGCGCATTCCTCAATAAAATCATACTTTATTCCAAGAGGTTTGAATCTTACACAAACAATTCTGCAATCAACCGTCTCAATTTTCTTCACTGTTATTTGGTCTTGGGTTGCTCTTATTATCTCGATTTTACTGGTTTATCTTGCAGTGGATCATCTGGTGAATAATGCTGGGATTTTTTCAGTTTCCTTGTTCGAAGATACTGATGATATTACTAAGTTTAAACACATCATGGTAAAAAAAAAAAATTATAAGCTAACCTTTTTTTTCAATCACCTAATTAGATGCTATTATGATAGTGCAAAATGTCCCAATTTGCTCCGTTTTTAGTTCTGACTTGGATTCGATGATTGATTTTTGTGCGTTTATAAATTGTGACGGACGTAACTAATCCTAAAAGCACGTTCACCACAAAAAATCAGCTCTCCAAATGCATGGCATAATTCAGTTTAGTACTAAATCAAAATTCAGAAAGGATCACCGAGTCTTGACATGTATAAGCAACTAACATATTTGTATCACCGTGTGTTTGTTTCCTCAGGACACAAATTTCTGGGGTTCAGTATATACCACTCGATTTGCGGTTCAACACCTTAGAGATACCAAAGGCAAGATCGTGGTCTTATCATCATCTGCTTCGTGGTTGACTGCACCCAGAATGAGCTTTTACAATGTAAGCAATCACAATCTATATGTTTGATATAGAGTTAATTTCTGATAATATTCCAATTGTAATCTCAGGCGAGCAAAGCAGCGATGTTGACATTTTTCGAGACATTGAGGGTTGAACTTGGTTCTGATGTCGGCATAACAATTGTCACTCCTGGGTTCATAGAGTCAGAATTAACCCAAGGCAAATTCCTGACGAGGGAAGGCAGAATTGAGGTAGATCAAGACTTAAGAGATGTAAGCTCCCCCACTCTGATCTGCAGATTTGATTAAAAAAAACACTGTATTTGATCATTATTGAAATAAATGTTAATGGTTGTGGAGCAGGTTGAAGTAAGCACAATCCCAGTTCAATCGGTCTGGTCATGCGCAAAGGCCATAGTAAACAGTGTATGCCGCGGAGATAGGTACTTGATAGTGCCATCGTGGTTCAGGATTACCTATTGGATGAAGGTGTTTTGTCCTGAGCTGGTTGAATGGAGTTACCGATTATCTTATCCGGCAAGGCCAGGGGAACCGCCCTCTGAAGCGCCAAGCAAAAGAGTCCTGGAGTTTACCGGAGCCAAGAATATTTTGTACCCGAGTTCAATCCAATCACATGATATCAAGATAGAATAAGCAAGCAATGCATCAAACTACTCAGCAGTGTCTGCTAGGGACTTGTTTGCTCTGCATGTTTAAGGAGGTGTGTTTAAGAGTGTGTGTTTGTATTTTATATCTTGGCAAAGTAGTGTAGAATTGCTATACTTGATGGTTGATCTCAGTGGTACTACTGCTATGTATTTTGTTGATTCTCGAAGTCTTTTGGTTTTTAGCAGTTTGTATTTGTCGATTGCCGCCCTGGGAACGTAGTTGGTGTAGGATTTAGGATCCGATTTTCAGATTTTAGATTTAGGATCCGATTTTCAGATCTTGGGTCTGTTGAGATTTGCTTAAACCCGGATACGGTGGGATTTCCAACTTAACCACTTAAGTAACTAGATCGATATAAATCCCACACAAATTCTAATATCATAAAAGGGGAATTTCATCGAAGAGTACAAAAACTAATTAATTTAGTGGCGAAAATCAGATTTGATGATTCATCAACAAGATGTGCCATTCCAAAGTTTATAGACCTCTAGACAAGCTTCATCAACAAGATGTCTAGGACAAAATTATTTAACCTATCGGATTTGGCTAATGACTGGTGTGTTCATTTGTTTAAGAATTTGGAATGGTTGGAACCTCCTCCAATTTGAGAACTCAAAAGTCACCTCAGTTCATGGTTTTCGGCTTTGATTGTTAGGCTCGTATTGGATAATCTATCAGGGTTGAAATTGCACAAACTGAAAAATGAGGGGTTTTATAAAAATTTAATGAAGTATTAGAAGCTCCCATCTCAATTTTTTCAATTTTTTTTTAATTGGATAATGTAATGGAAGGATGTTATAAAATCTCAAATTTCAATGGAAAAAATTAATTGTTGATGGTGATTTTCTCGAGAAATTCTGAAATCTGGAGAGGGATATAAAAGGGTTTGCACTTAAACAGATGGTCCAAGGTAGGTTCTTGTGAGGATGAGAGGTCAGATAAGGGGCTCGAGTTTGAGGTACATAAGGAACTAAGGGAAGAGCCAGTTAGATAGGTGGGAATACCGACCCGACCTGATGAGAATGTATCAGATTCGACAGCACTTAAACATCTGTGAAGTCTGACCCGAGGTGGTCTCGTGACTACCGACCCGACCTAATAAAAGAAGCTATGTCAGAACGTCAGTATCAGACTCTGAACCAACTATCATATCAGTCTCTGAAATCAAAATCGACTCAGCAGGTCAGACCTGGTAAAAAAAAAATAAGGAAGATAATCCAACATCATTCACCTCGGCATGCTACCCGGGTATCGAGGTTGGAGTTACACTATCATGTGCTTATGTATGAATGACATAAGCCCTATATGCCCTATATGAAAGTTTGAGCCTCCGGAAGGCTGATATGACGATAGTTGATCAAAGACTTTCCTTCTGATACACGGAACAACATAGGAGTGTTTGAATTGCAGGCTGTCACATGGGCAAAACGTGTTGCAGAGGATAAAGGTGGGAATGCTGGTTTTTTGCTGACAGATGGTGCTTGAGTCAGAAGATTAGAGCTACTGTTTGCAGAGTAGTTGGGAAAATGAGCATGGGCGAAAGTGATGGGCTAGCGTGAACTAACGTCGCGAGTTAGTGTAACATGGGATTTGGGAGCCTATATAAAAGAGTCGATGATTCAATTTCAAGGGTTGGTTCCTTTTAGTTAGCATTTTTTACATTCCACCACTTGTAAAAGAGTTCTAAAAAAGTTTAGTGATAGAGAGAGAAAGCTGATCGATCATTACCCGAGCTCGTAATAAAATTTTATTTCTTTGCTCTAGTGGACATAGGTTGGAGCCAATCTCCGCCGAATAACATTAAACTTTTGTTTTCTCTGTGATTTTCTGTTTGCTTGCCAAGTTTGTTTTGGTTTCCAACTAACCAAACAAATTCACTATTTGGGGGAAATTTGTTCGAGGAGTAGATTTCATGAATTACCACTGGAATGAAAACAATTGTCAATAGTTGCCGCCGTCTGTGAGGAACATAAAAAAAGCAACAAACACACTAAGACAATGGCAGGACGAAAATCACAGGGCTTTGGGGCCTCAGTGGGAAGATGGACGGAGAAAATGGAGAACTTACAGATAGAAATGGAGGTGACCAAAGCCTTCATACAGGCCATGATTGAGAGAATTGAAAAGTTGGAAGAGAGAGCGACGGGAGAACATACGCAGGTAGAGCCTAGTCAAAAAAGGGAAGATATCGAGGGTCGAGGCCCACATCAGTATCAGTTTAGGGGCGAGGCCCATATCCGCATCAGTTTGGGGGCGAGGCCGACATCAGTGTCAGTTTAGGGGCGAGGCCCACATCGGTATCGGTTTGGGGGCGAGGCCCACATCAGCATCATGTATCCATACATACATGCATACATATCATATACATATAATTTTTATTTTGTATTCGCAGGATTGTAGCGGTAAAGACCACCTCATCAAGTAACGGCTCAAAAATGAGCCACATTCTCGGACAGCACGGTTCAGAAATGGAGCACACACAACAGATGCCGAAAATGGCACTCCAAAATGGAGCACACACAGCAGACGCCGAAAATGGCGCTCCAAAATGGAGCACACACAACAAATGCCGAAAATGGCGCTCCAAAATGGAGCACACACAGCAAATGCCGAAAATGGCGCTCCAAAATGAAGCACACTCATGCATGCATGCATACACGTAACACATTTTGGCATTCGTTTTGTGTTTGTTTTGTATTCGCAGGTTTTGAAGAAGAAAAGAGAAAGCGGCAAAGAACAAACTAATCAGAAATGGTGAAAAGCACAGTATCGGATTCGGGTAATAATCCCAGGGTTGAGGCCCATTTGAGTTTGAGTTTTGGGTATGGCACTCTGGGGGCGAGGCCCACATTAGCATCAACATCAGTTTGAGGGCAAGACCCACATCAGCATCAATCTGGGGGCGAGGCCCACAGTCAGCTCAGTTCGGGACTAAAGCCCACATTCAGTCCAATTCAGGAACAGAGCCCACAGTCAGCTCAGATCGGGGATAAAGCCCACATTCAGTACAGTTCAGGAATACAGCCCAAGAGAATAAAGCTCTATCTTGACAAAGTTCGGGAATACAGCCCAAGAGAATAAAGCTCTATCTTGACACAGTTCGGGAATACAGCCCAAGAGAATAAAGCTCTATCTTGACACAGTTCGGGAGCAAGGCCCAAGAGAATAAAGCTATATCTTAACACAGTTCGGGAACAAGACCCAAGAGAATAAAGCTCTATCTTGACACAGTTCGGGAATACAGCCCAAGAGAATAAAGCTCTATCTTGACACAGTTCGGGAATACAGCCCAAGAGAATAAAGCTCTATCTTAACACAATTCGGGAACAAGGCCCAAGAGAATAAAGCTTTATCTTGACACAGTTCGGGAATACAGCCCAAGAGAATAAAGCTCTATCTTGACACAGTTCGGGAACAAGGCCCAGGGGAATAAAGCTCTATCTTGACACAGTTCGGGAATACAGCCCAAGAGAATAAAGCTCTATCTTGACACAGTTCGGGAATACAGCCCAAGAGAATAAAGCTCTATCTTGACACAGTTCGGGAATAAGGCCCAAGGGAATAAAGCTCCATCTTAACACAATTCGGGAACAAGGCCCAAGGGAATAAAGCTTTATCTTAACAGCAGTTCGGGAATAATGCCCATGGGAATAAAGCCATATCTCTACACAGTTCAAGAACAAAGCCTAGAGGAATAAAGCCCACTTTCAAAACAGCTCGGGAATAAAGCCCAGGAGAATAAAGCTCTCTCTCAACGCAGTTCGGGAACAAAGCCCAAAGGTCAAAGCATCTCAGGATAACAAGTAAGTTAAGCAACAGCTGGCGAGCCAGGTAAGTAAAAAATGCATGCATAACTTTGATAGGATTGTCATTGTCACACACTGCACAAGTCCCTTCAAAGTGGGGGCGACTGTAGGCACTGCATTTTTGCATATAAGTCCCTATGATGAGTCCATTTGGAGACACTACCTTTTAAGTCGAGGAAGTCGCGGGAAACGGACGTCAGAAGGGAATCGGTATTTTTGTTAGATTATATTCGCTTGTTGAGCTTCGGGTTCACTTGTTGGACCTCCATTTTAAAAACACACCCTTAGCCTAAACCCCATAAGACACACACCAAGCCCATCTCACCCAAGCCCAATCAAAAAAATAATTAAAACATGTCACAAATTAAAATTAAAACCAATTAAATTAAAACCAATTAAATATATCTTATTTCTAACTTAACAAATATTATGCCTAAACAACACAAATTAAATATATTAACTTCCTAATTAGCCAAATTTTGTCCCCCCTCAAATCTTAGGATTTCATTGTTTGACACCAAATCATATCTCACCTTTAATGCCAAATCCTTTCCTTGTCAAGCAAGATTTAACCCTAGCCCTTTGCCTATAAAAATAACCCAATTCCAACCCTTAACCCTCATAGCCCATTCACACAAGAAAATACCCTAATTCATTCACACAAGAAACACCCAAGCTCATTGACACAACCAAACTCACATACACAACCCTCACAAATCAAACACACAGTCGAGACACATAAACACCAGCCACCGAAATCACACTCAAAACAGCCCCTAATCACCAACAAAACACCAAAAATAGTAACCACATACAGCCCTTAACACCATCTAAATAGCAGCCCTTTAACCGTAAAAACAGTGCCAAAATCGAGACCAAAATAGTGACCAGAAAACGTCACCAAAAGAGCAGCGAGAAACAGCAGCGAATCGGAGTCAAAACAGTAGCTTGAGCAGTGGAACAGCGAGGAAAGGCGTGAACCTGTGAACCGGAGGAATTGCGGAGCATCCCCCCTTTTCCGACGACCGTGCACCGTACTTCCGAGAGTCGACATAAAAGGTTAGACCTGAGGGCACCTTTTTATTAGTTTATATTCGTCTTTAAATTGTTTATTGAATTCTATTCGCATGAGAGTCATTTTTGGATGCATGTTGTGGCTTTGAATAAAATGGAAAATGTGTCGCCTCTTGTGGTATATGTACGGGCCAAATTTGGACCCAAGGGTAAAATCGACTTTTCGTCTTAAACCCAACAGTATGCAAGGCCTAACAGTATGCAAGACCCAAAATTATTGGACTCTAATTAGACCAATAGCTTCAAGACAAATTCTATCTCATTATATACCAACTGCTTCCCTCTTTTTCCTAACACCAAGCATATTCCCACATGCTATGATCTTTCATCAAATACATGAGCACGTTGTGGGACTCATGCCAGCTGATGAAGTTATCTTTCTTTACCTATAAGATGGCAACACAATTCACGACGAAGGGGGGAGAGGTCAGAGCTCTCAAACTTGAGCTCTTAAAGCTTCATATTCTCTAAACACCGGCTATCGCCCTCACGGCAATCAACAGAAGCCAAGGTAACTTCCGACCTTGTTCTTCTATTATTTACAGCTCATTTCATACTACTGACTTGAGCGTCGGAGTGCCCCGGGCACCCACCACACCGGTGGGTAGTCTGCTCCCGCTCACTCTACCTTTGTTTTGCAGGATCGCTAATGCCCCCAACCTACAAATTCTGATTGTGGACCTCGGCCGAAATCCAGCGTCCACAATTTGGCGCCCACCGCGGGGCCTTAGCGATTCATAGCAAGCAAAGACCATTCAGTCTACAATCCTTACAAACAAACTCCGGATCCTGTGGTGGCATAATCAGCCACTCTATACAAAACAGTTACAATAAATGGAAGATGAAAATTGATCCATGTAAAACTCCAGTACTAATCTCCAATAGTCTCTGGAACATTCATTCTTCAGCAGTTCAAAGGCGTGAGGCTACAACTCTTTTCAACTATCTTATCAAGCAAATCTCTTAAAAGCAGTCAACAATATGTCCAGTGAAAAACCACAATCAGAGGACCATCTTTTCCAAACGACATGTAAAATGATAATTTCCCCCAGACTACGTATAAGGATCATCATCAACCTCTCACTACATGTGAAGATTGTCATATTGTCCATACGACAAGATTGATGACATCAAATCCAAATGGCATAGATGGATTATCACACACTTATGGATAACATAATAAGATTATCATTTTCTCCATTCCACATCGATGGAATTTCATCTACTCACTCAGATGACATGAGTGGATGATTATCTTCTCCAGACGACACGTGTGAATTTCAATCCCTTTCATACGACAAAAAAAAAATGTCATCTTTTTCAGATGATGTTGAAAGCATTCTCATCTCCTCCAGAGGACATGTCATCTTTTCCACACTACATGAAAGAATGAAGGAGCCGAGCAATTTGGTATTGGAGACATGGGAGCGCATTTAGTAGAAAGGGAGATTATACTACTGGTTGACATAATATCTCCAAAGCATAAAATTTATTTATTTCTTGCATGCGACAGAGTGATTCATCAGATCCAATCTCCAAATCCATGGTTGCAGCCGACCCTCATATAACAACTCTGAAAATTCTTACACTCCCACCCAGGCGATGCCAACCATAAACCACCAACATGGACATACTACCTCACTCGACGAAACCTTCATACTACAGTAACTTGAACAGCTTCTATTTGACCCAACAAAGAATAGCCCATATATGCCAAAGATAACGTAGCCCTCGATTCAAAACAATTATTGCTACCAGACAGGAAGCACATGATCATATGGCCCATACTACCACACGCCAAGGCATACTACATCATTCAAAGGCCACCCTATTCACAAAGACAAACACCTCATGCCACCACACAAGAGCCACTCCATGTGCAGCCATCATTCGACACTTGCAAGGCTGCCACATGCCACTCTACACACATCAATATGCCAAACGCCTCCAGGGGCAGTAGTGGGGTGGTGTGGGTCGTGCCTTTGGTTCTCCGGGACCAAGGTTCGATTCCCCACTTGTGCTACACCTTTGACTAAACATGGTGCAGGCATTTGGGGCTGCGTGCTGGGCCCCCGGTTTGCGCATTTGGGTTGGGTCCGAAGGGTCCGGCCCAGGTGATTTCCGGGTCATCAAAAAAAAAAAAAAAAAAAGGGCAAAGTGGGCCTGAATTTGCTATGTTGATTAAAAAAAAAAAAAAAAAGAAATTGGCGTAAAAAAAAAAAAAAAAAGTGGGCCTGAATTTGCTATTTTGATTGACAAAAAAAAAAAAAAGAAGAAATTGGCGAAAAAAAAAAAAATTGGCGTAAAAAAAAATGCCCAGAATAAAAAAGAGGAAGCAAGGTGGGGCCAATTTGCTTTGTTGTTTGACTAAAGAAGAGGGAATTGGCAGAGAGAGAAGATTAAAAATAAAGAAAAGAAGATTTTGACCAAAAAAAAAGAAAGTAAAGTGGGGCCAATTTGAAAAGAGAAAGTGAAGTAATGAAAGAAGAAAAGAAGAAAGCAGCCCCATAACTTTCCCCATACTACCACTCGACAAACCCATATTACATCAATCAAAAGCCACCCCATTCACGCCCAAAAAAAAAAAAAAAAACCAAACGCCAAAGTTTTTCACATGGCCCACGTGAAACTACTACAAAGAACAAGATAATGCATGAGGAGATAGACCATTTGCCAGCTACCAACGTTGAAAGAAGACGTGTGACGTGTGTTGAGAAGAGTGAAACCTTTTCTTAATAACCCATGTGAGAGAGGGAATCAAGCTACCATTTATCTCAAAACAAACAAACAAACAAATTAAGTAGAATAAAAAAAAATGGCCCATTCACCAATTTTGACAAATGACTCTCTTGCATGTGCCATGCTCCACCCAACAAAGAACATCTGCCGAATGAAGCTACTTGCATAAACCAATGATAAATCCACTCGAAATCCAGTTCATTTTCTAATTGGTGAATGAAGTCCATCATTTTCTCCAAGCAATTTATTTTCACAAGCACAAGTGTAATACTTGGCCACATTGAGTGATCAACATCTAGTTCATTCGATGGAAGCCTATACGACAGGATGATAAAACATTGGTTCATACTACTATCCACATACTACAAGGTGGATGGCTATCAACTTCAGGCTAAGTGGAAAATTACATCTCTTCCAGACTATTTTGAATAATTGTCAACTTCTCCAGACTAAATGAAAGGTTAGTCATCATCTTCATGCTACGTTGATTTAATATTGTCATCTTCATATTACATAGGGAATCTTTGATATGTCTAGTAGAATGAAGAATCCTCTTGGATCTCCTTTATATCCAATCAACCAACCTTTATCAGGATAGGTAGTATGAAAATTTTATGTGAATTTTATCAAAGTTCATTCTATTGTAGTATCATTGACCTTATTCAGGTCTTATATAATTAGTAATAACCTTGATAGGCATCCATCTCTTCCATACTACATATGAACATAATCATCTCCACTCTACGAATGGAGATTATCATCCACTCTAGACTACATGGAAGGATTTCCATAAACTCTAAAAAGCATTGGAAAGGCCCCATGAACCTTCATCAGGTTCATTCGACCGTAGTCTCCTGACCTTCATCAGGTCAGGTAGAACGAAGATTCACATGGACCTTCATCATGTTCATTCAACCATAACTCTTTGGAAAGTCCATTCATAAAGTCCATTCGACCGTAGTCTCGTAGAATGGAGGCGACATTGATGGCTTTCATCAAGTTTATCTATTGTGGTCTCATGGACCTTTATCAGGTCTAGGAGAGTGAGTGATGAATTCTTTGAACTTTCATAAATTTCATTCGACCGTAGTCTCATGAATCCTCATCAATTGAATGAGTAATAACCTTGATAGATATTCATCAAATCCATGCGACATGTTCATTCAACCGTAGTCTCATGGAGAGGTAGAATGAGGATTCACATGGACCTTCATCATGTTCATTCGACCATAGCTCTTTGGAAAGTCCATTCATAAAGTCCATTCGACCGTAGTCTCGTAGAATGGAGGCGACATTGATGGCTTTCATCAAGTTTATCTATTGTGGTCTCATGGACCTTTATCAGGTCTATGAGAGTGAGTGATGAATTCTTTGAACTTTCATAAATTTCATTCGACCGTAGTCTCATGAATCCTCATCAAGAGAATAAGTAATTTCATTCTTTGGATTTTCATAAAATCCATTCGACAGATCCAGTCGACAATAGTCTCATAGGAGAGTGAAGAGTGATGACTTTCATCAAGTTCATTCCATTGTAGCATCCTAGACCTTCTTCAGGTCTAGTATAGTAAGTGATGACCTAGATAGACATTTATCAAGTCCATACTACAGATACTTTCAACTGTAGTCTCATGGAGAGGTAGAATGAAAATTCACATGGACCTTCATCAGGTTCATTCGATCATAGCTTCATGAACCTTCATCAGGTTCATTCGACCGTAGTCTCCTGACCTTCATCAGGACAGGTAGAAAGAAGATTCACATAAACATTTATTAAGTCCATTCGACCGTAGTCTCATAAATCCTCATCAACAGAATGAGTAATAACCTTGATAGATATACATCAAGTCCATGCGACATGTCCATTCGACAGTAGTCTCGTGACCTTCATCGGGTCTTGTAGTATGAAGATTCTCATAGATATTCATTAGGTTCATTCGACTGTGCCTTATGGACTTTCATCAGGTCCATTTCATAGTCCATTCGACAGTAGTATCATGGACCTTCATCAGAACTAGTAGTATGAGAAGGAAAGACTCTCATAGACCTTCTTCAGGTCTAATAGAGTAAAAATACTCATTGACTCATATTAGACCATGTAGAATGAAGAATGAAGACCCCCGTGATCTTCATCATATACGGGATCTGTAGACTCCATGTATCTTCATTAGGTATAGTAGAGTGTGTAGACTTTCTTGGACCTTCATCGGGTAATGTAAACTCTGATGTACTTTTTCAAGTGTGTGTAGAATGAAATCTTCTTAGACTTTCATCAGATCTAGTATCTGTAGACTCTCTGTACCTTTATCAATATGTATGGTCGTCTTGATACATAAAACAACGAAACATCCTCCATATGGAACATGCCCATTTGACTCATGTAGAGTCAAGTTGAAGACCTGGCCTTCATCTGGTTAGAATACATTGTAGATTCCTCTGGTCTTTTGACCCATAGTATGAGGATTATCCTGACCTTCATCTGGTTCAGTCGACCGGGGACATCCCCCATTGGCTCTTGTAGAGTCAAGTTGAAGACCTGGCCTTCATCTGGTCAGAATACATTGTAGATTCCTCTGGTCCTTTGACCCATAGTATGAGGATTATCCTGACCTTCATCTGGTTCAGTCGACCGGGGACATCCCCCATTGGCTCTTGTAGAGTCAAGTTGAAGACCTGACCTTTATCTGGTCAGACGATATTGAAGATTCCCCTGGTCCTTTGACCCGTAGTATGAAGATTATCCTGACCTTCATCTGGTTCAGTCGACCGGGGACATCCCCCATTGGCTCTTGTCGAGTCAAGTTGAAGACCTGGCCTTCATCTGGTCAGAATACATTGTAGATTCCTCTGGTCCTTTGACCCATAGTATGAGGATTATCCTGACCTTCATCTGGTTCAGTCGACCGGGGACATCCCCCATTGGCTCTTGTCGAGTCAAGTTGAAGACCTGGCCTTCATCTGGTCAGAATACATTGTAGATTCCTCTGGTCCTTTGACCCATAGTATGAGGATTTTCTTGAACTTTCATCTGGTTCAATCGACCGGGGACATTCCCCACAGCTAAATGTCAAGCCAAGTTGAAGACTTAGACTACTATTAGTCTAAAAGACATTGAATTCTCTCTGTCGTATGTAACATGAACTATGCACTCTCAACATGTACTTTTACATCTTGTTTCATTCAACACGTATAAAATACTCTCTAAATCAAGAACTTCTCGACTTAGAGAGTAGGGGACAAACTGTACGGGCCAAATTTGGACCCAAGGGTAAAATCGACTTTTCGTCTTAAACCCAACAGTATGCAAGGCCTAACAGTATGCAAGACCCAAAATTATTGGACTCTAATTAGACCAATAGCTTCAAGACAAATTCTATCTCATTATATACCAACTGCTTCCCTCTTTTTCCTAACACCAAGCATATTCCCACATGCTATGATCTTTCATCAAATACATGAGCACGTTGTGGGACTCATGCCAGCTGATGAAGTTATCTTTCTTTACCTATAAGATGGCAACACAATTCACGAAAGGGGGGGAGAGGTCAGAGCTCTCAAACTTGAGCTCTTAAAGCTTCATATTCTCTAAACACCGGCTATCACCCTCACGGCAATCAACAGAAGCCAAGGTAACTTCCGACCTTGTTCTTCTATTATTTACAGCTCATTTCATACTACTGACTTGAGCGTCGGAGTGCCCCGGGCACCCACCACACCGGTGGGTAGTCTGCTCCCGCTCACTCTACCTTTGTTTTGCAGGATCGCTAATGCCCCCAACCTACAAATTCTGATTGTGGACCTCGGCCGAAATCCAGCGTCCACAGTATATAGGATGGAAACCCGGACATAAATTTTATAGCCGATTTCGAATGGACGGTAGTAAGATCTGTACTCGGGATACAACTCCACGTATCACTTGAGTAACGACGCATATTTCATTTTCTGTTGTTTTGATGTGTTTATTATTCGTTATTTAATTTCTGCATGTTATTTGTTTGTGTAATGATGTGATCGAGCGCATGGGCTTAGTAAGTCGGATTAAAGGTCCCATATTTTGAGGGGTTAAAACCCTTTACCACGACGCTTTGCCGCGCCGGTTGATGTATATTCGGTTGAATGTAAGATGTGTTCAATCGGGTATACGAAGTCAGATATTGTTTCTTTTATTTCTTATATGCATTGTGAGATAAAGCGCATGGGCTTAGTAAGTGCGATTAAAGGTCCTCTATTTTGAGAGGTTAAAATCATTTATCACGATGCTTTGCCGCGCCGGATAATGTATATTCGATTGGATGTGAGATATGTTCAATCGGATACACGAAGTCTGATATCGTTGTCTTCACTTCTTTATATATGTATTATGTTGTTTGCGCATGAGCTTAGTAAGTGCGATTAAATGTCCTCTATTTTGAGAGGTTAAAATCTTTTACCACGATGCTTTATCGCGCCGGATAGTGTATGTTCGATTGGATACGAGATGAGTTCAATCGGATACGTGAGGTCCTACATTGTGGATTTGTTTATTTATGTATGTGTTGTATGCATCAGGTCTGGTTCCGTTCGAACGCGTTCTCGAACGCTATACGAACGTGAACCTTCTGTTTACCGTTCGAACGCGTTCTCGAACGCTATGCGAACGCACACGCATTTTCTTGGTTTCATCATGCATCAGGTCTGGTTTCGTTCGAACGCATTCTCGAACGCTATACAAACGTGAACCTTCTATTTACCGTTCGAACGCGTTCTCGAACGCTACGCGAACGTGCACGTATTTTCTTTGTTTTATCATGTATCAGGTTTGGTTCCGTTCGAACGCGTTCTCGAACGCTACATGAACGTGAAACTTCTGTTTACCGTTCGAACGCGTTTACGAACGCTACACGAACGAGCACCCACTGCACTGAGTCTTTTTCATCACATCACGACATGTCTATTTTAGCATATAGTTGTCTCTTTTTTTACCTTATGCATTTGTAGTACCGCTTTAGGTATCTATTTATGTCATGCGCTTAATTGTCTTCCTTAATATGCATGCTTGTATGAATGTTATTTGTTCGCGCTTCTGTGTCTACCAATGTGAAATTGTATGCTTTACGTATGTCAATTTAGCTATATGCAAATTCGGATATGTGTAACATGTAAATTTAGATGAATTTGTTGATATATGCATGCGAACTAAGGGATAAATCATCCTTGGAAATATGTTGCTTAGGCTTGGTTAGATTATTGCACAAATCATTTTATTACAAGTGGCATAAGTAAGGGACCATTCTGAACCCAACGGTTTGAGGTCTTCCTTTGCGAGGGGTGAGTGCGGCCTTAAATCTCATTTTCCCGGTTCACACCGGGTGGCGACTCCATTATTCTCTGGTTTAGTCCCCCTCGGGCTACTCCGTACTCTCAACTAAGCCGCGAGCCTAGAACAGCATGCGTCGCCCAGTTCCTGTGTCCCACATCAGGCTCTATAGTCGAGAGCTGTCGGGTATAAAGTTGTTGAGTGGTTACAGCTGGTTGGGTCATAGGTGTTTGTAACGATATAGTCAGGAATTATGCTTCTGGAACATAGGTTTGTGTTTGGGAAGGACGTGTATAGGGTTGTGAAGGACTGGGTTGTGATACCGGTTGTGATGGAGTTGGTGGAACTGGGCTATGTGTATACTGTCTTTTGGGAGGTGTTGGTTTCCAAGAATCATGGGTACTACCATAGATCTTAGACCAGTCTGTTTGTGATGAGTTAAATGATGTTGGTGGATATGGTTGGTATGTTGGGTATGAGAAGGTATGGGAAAATGGGCTAGGTGTGAAAGCCTGAGGAATAAATGGTGTATGACTATCGGCATCCATTTTTACAAGTTCTGCTTTTAATCTTTTTATCTCAGCTTCCTTGTGATCAAACTCTTGACCAAAGTAATTGTGAGAGACCATAGTTCTTAGATCTCTGTCAAGCTGAGCAATTTAGGCCAATGTCCTTTCATACAATTGTTGTAGCTGGGTAGCTAATGAATCCATATTTGTTTTTGTCCTCTGAACATGTTGAAAAACATGATCAACTTTAGTCTCAATACTGCGTAGTACAGTATTTTGGACTCTAGCATTTTGTGTGTACCAGTTTAGTACAACTTCATATTGTCTGGGTTCTTCCACCTAACCACTGGGTGTAACTATAGTAGGCTGGTCATAGGGTCTAGCAACAACCTTAGTCTACGGATCAACAATCTTCTCTAGCGGAGGGAATTGCTCCTGGTAAGAATATGTTGACTGCTGAAACATCATGCAAGGTTGTGCCTGAAGGAGAGGCTTAGAAGTCCAAGTTCTCTTTACACGACAGCCGATGAGAGGAATATGTTTTATGATCTGTCCAGATTCATCTTTAAGTATTATCTTATATTTTCCTCTATCTTCTTTGAACCTAGAAGGTTGAGACTCTGTTTCCACATCTCTGTGAATGCTAACTGCAAGGCTTCTTTCTAAATCATCTCGCCATGATCTGTCTGATTTGTACGGAGACTTTGGCTTCTTAGACTTCCTTCTTCTCCTCCTCCTGGGGAGGTCATCCTCATCATCATTATCATCAAGAATATGACAGTCGCAACTTGTATCGCACATGTCTGATCCCGGTGCATCCCATATCGAATGGAACAATGAGGGAACACCCTTGTGGCCAAGTATTTTTATCTGATCAGGGTCGGGTACTCCTCACCAATGTCTTATCTTATTTGTTGGCATGGATATTGACGGTTGATCGGTGAAATCAAACACGTAATGCAAGCGCACGTATCGCTTAATTAGTATAAAATGCATCGATCCCACGAGGACTTAATATATGTGCTTTTAATTTATTGAGGTTAAATTTCTACAAGTATCTAAAAATTGATTATTGTTTGGATAGTGATTTTAACTAAAGACAAGTAATTAAAACAATGCAAAAGTAAATTCTAAAAAGTAATCAATATTATGAAACTATCTATGGTTGTGAATCGTTTCAATATTCTTTTAAAGATGAAGCGATTATCTTATGTTTGTGTAATACGTCAGTTTATTAACCTGGAACATGAAGATATGCAAAAGCCTCTGTCGATGGTCAGATGCAAACACCCAGAGTAACCCAATTAACTATATGTCTATGTTAACCAATAAACTCTGAATTCATTAAAATTAAGTTACATTTATGGCTACCCACGCCCGACAGGTATATGTCTATCCTGGAAGGAAATCTCTAAAGTGAATGTGAGATCGTGAGCTATTGAGTCTAAGGCTGAAACCTAAAATCCATTCATCAAGTTCATTTTAAGTTTACCAAATCAATCTTATTAGTGGTCAATTAACAAGAAGCATTAAGTTTAAGACTCAATAAATAAACCAAAACATTACACAAGACGCAAGACAAATCAACTTATAAAACCATTGATATTGAAATTTATCACAACCCTAGATATTGTATTTAGTTACGACACATATCTAGGACTACTAAAGACATAAATAAATAAAACATCATGCAACTAATTGAAAACTAAACAAGTAAAAATTACAACAATGAAATAAAATACCGAAGTTTGGGGATCTACTTTTATTATTTCAAATCTAGAAATCTCTCTTATTATAATATATAAATTTACATTATATTACCAACCGACCATATTGGTGGTATCCTGATTAAGTCATATTTTAATTAATTCTAACCGACCATAAAGGCGGTATCCAATTAAGTCAGGTTAAAATTAATTTAATTAAGTCCAACTGACCATAAAGGCAGTATCCAATTAAGTCAGATTTTAAGATAATTTATATATTATAAAATAAGGGAGATTAATCTAAACTATCATAATAAAAGTTTCATCTTTTACCCCAGCAGAAAAAAATTACCTACTCAAGCTTAAATAAAAACACACACAATTTTATTGTTAAAATAAAAAGTAAATACAAGAAAGCTGAAAATAAACAGACAAGATACTCTCTTCTTAGGATTCTAAGAAATTCCCCAAAAGAAAGTATGAGTTTTACATCAAATTTGGCATGCTATTTATAGGCAAATATAAAGGTTTCCACCAATTTCTCCACCAAACATGTAAGCATGTTTGGTGGAAGTTTGACAATTGTACAGACAAGATAATCTCTTCTTAGGATTATAATGACGTTAATAATTACGCATAACATACTTTAGATTTTTCATCAATTTCAGTCTTGAAAACTTTAAAATTCGAAATTCTTATGAACATCTTTGAGTCTTCTTTCATCTGGAACTTGAATCAACTCAATCTGATATCGGAGTAAGAAGTTATGGCCAAAATACGAAAATTACGCAAAGTTGAAATTTCCGATATTGTACTTCGTTAGAACGCCATTTCAAGTTTCTAACCTCCAAAATCCAAAATTCAAGTCCAGTTTTTGCCCTTATTTGTTTCGCATTTCGTCCTGATTGATTCCATTGAGTCCCGATTTTATTTTATCTGTAAAATAAACAAAAACACATCAAAACGTTCATAAAACTCGAGAAACTATACAAAATATTAAGTAAAGAGGCGGTAAATATTGATATATTTTCCTCTCATCAACGGTGGTCAGGCATAAGATTGCTGTCTGTTGGAAGAATTTTGAATCTGCTAAGTGAAGCATCCTAATAGTGGAATTGTGTAGTGCTGGGCTCGAGCTCCAATATATGCTTGTGGTGTGGTCGGGAATGGATGGAATGACTGGTTAAATTTACCAAGTGTTGATTAAAGTTAATTAGGTCAGCGTGTTGAAATAGAAGTTGCATCGGCTCGGGTCTTTGTCTCATGCGTGCATCAGTGAGAGAAATGCAAGTGCAAAATGTGCTTTCATTGACAAGAATTATTTTTTACAATGGGCCCTCTTGGGGTTACCCATAGATACAAAAAATGGATGGAAATGGAACATAAATTCAGGTAGAGGAGCCGGACGCATCTTCAGGAGAGGCTGCAGCATATGACAATAGTCTGGGATCCTGTTGAGTATGAGGCACCACTGACACTGGCACGGGGTCTTGGATGGCCTCGGGTTCTTCTGGGATAGAGCCGAATGCCTCATCTTGTGTAATTTCTCCCTTGGCCACCTTTAGGACCTTAAGAAACATATCCAAGTCGAGGCCGGGCTGCGTCAACTCAAACATTTTGATAGATTCCTCCAGCCTTTCTATTTTGGCCTCCTACTTCACGGCCTCCAAGCATCCGGACAGCTCGACATTTAATCTCTTCAGCTCTTCTTGGGACTTAGCGAGCCCATCCCAAGCCTTCTCTAGATGATATGTTTTCTCTTCAGGATTACTATCGACCGTGGTGGCTAGCCACCGCCAGAGCTTGAGTTTGTCTGTCTTCTAGGTAACCCCGTCTCTCTCTTTCTTCGCAATCTCTGAAGCTCGAATGAGGGAGGCAACATCAGCCTTAGCCTCATCCCCGTACTGCATGAGGTCCCAGATCTCTACCTTAACTTCCTTAAGCAGCTTCGACAGCTCTTTCTCCCTCTCGGTCAGACGATTCTGGAGTCTCTAGGCCTGATCCCCCTCAGAAAGGTTGCTCGTCAGCACATCTTTGCTTGTGGCCAAGAGATAGGACAACTGCATAATAGAAATGAGGTTAATATGATAAAAAGAATGAATGATATATTTACAATGGGGAAATCTACCTTTGTGCGTAATCGGTCGGTTCTATCGATGATGTCCTCAGATGACAGGTCCACATATATCGTGACCTGGTCTAGGCTTACGTGTTTGGCCAGGTAGTTGAAGGTGGGGCGAAGATGGGCCACGCCTTCCCTCACATCCTCAGTAAAATTATTGATCCCCAACAGGGGGTGCTCTCTTGACCTATGGAAAGGGCGGCATGTGCTTTGTTTTTCCTGCCCACAGTTTTCCTTTTGGGCGCCCTCTTAGCAGGCTCTTCGGTCTTCTTGCCCCCGACCTGGTGGAAGTATTTTTTAGAGGGTCGGGATAGAGCATGTGTAGTTTGGGACGGTTGGGGAGTACTTGAAATTTGGGATGGTTGTGAGATGCTTGGAGATTAGAGTGCAGAGGTCAGTATTTGGCTGATGGAAGGGGCACTTGAGGGCCCGGATGATGGAGCAGCTGCATGAGTTGATTTTCGCCTGACTTTTGGCAGAATCGAGGTAGTGATTCGGGGACAGGTGTTGCTGGACCTGCTCCGTAAAGTCCGCAAATCCTCCCGAATAATCTGGATGGGCTCTTGAAACCAGACATTCTTGCGAACAAAAGAAGACAGTAAGAACATGAAATTGAGCAAAATAGCAAAAAAGAAAATAACGAGGCAGTAAACATGAAGTCGGTGGGCCGGTTATAACTTACTAATCTGCCTGGACTGGGGTGGTGGAGAGCTCAGGGTAAGGCCCGAGTCGACGAGGGCATAAGGATTGATGAGGTACATGTAATGACCTCTGAATTAAAGTGTCTTTTTTACTCTGGCACGGGCCTCATGGTGGACTTTTGGGAGGTCGCCCTAGCAAACTAGAAAAGGCTCGGAAGTTAATAGATCATTAAAGGTCGGTCAGAAGGAAAATAGAGGTCGGGTCATTACCTTCAACTCGGAAGATGTGGGGGACTGTAATGTGTTGTCCCTCCGCCCACTGATGCTTTCCCCAATGACCCTCGACCCAGAACCACTTGTCCTTAAAAATCTTATTAGTGGCTGGGAGATTGGTGATGATGTGGGGTATCCTGGTGTGGGTGGTAAGGTAATACCAACCCTTATATTATTTTAGGTTGGCATTCATTCAGTATAGCATGTTCAGCTCAAAGATGGTCGGCTCACCCAGCCGTTGGATTGAGACAGATGGGCAAGATCAGCTCCACATGTGATGAAGATCTCAGCCATTAAATTCAAATTAAGGGCTCAGATTGAAGCGACTGTTTTTGTAGGGCATAATTGTCCTTGGTTTTGGCACGCAAGTCGTAGATACGCAACACCTGGTATCTCGGAGAGACGAAACAAATAAGCAGACTGACATATATAACAGTTATTTAATGAAGGCCATTAAGGTTTCACAACTTCCTAGAGGCGGTTTAGAAACCCGAGAAAGACCTTTCAAGTGGCGGTGAAAAGGCAATCATTAAAGAAAAATAGAATTTGTGGCGATACATGTACCTTCATGACCCGAGGGACATAGCAGTATGAATGTTCGCGAGTTAAGACCCGAGGACATGGGCATAATCTACACCTTTATTGTAGTTCTCGACTTCAACTCACCAACTCGTTGACACCGAGAACTAAGGGACAGATGTTGATGGTGATTTTCAGCCCGATGAACTCTGAAACCTGGATAGGGGTATAAATGGGTTTTCACTTAAACAGATAGTCGAAGGTCATTGTGAGGATGAGAGGTCAGACAAGGGGCCCGAGCTCGAGGTACATAAGGACCTGAGGGAAGAACCGATTGGATATGTGGGGATACTGACCCGACTTGATGAGAAGGTATCAGATTCGACAACACTTAAACATATGTGAAGTCTGACCCGAGGAGGTTCCGTTACTACTGACCCGACCTGATAAACGAAATTAGGTCAGATTTGGCATTAGTCAGAACGTCAATATCAGACTATGAACCAAACACTATATCGGCCTCTGAAATCATAATCGACTCAGCGGGTCAGACCTAGTAAAAGAAGCAAGGAATATAATCCAGCATCATTCACCTCGGCATGCTACCCGAGGACCGAGGTCGGGGTTGCAGTATCTTGTGTTTATGTATGAATGACGTAAGCCCTACATGAAAGTTTGAGTCTCCAAAAGGCTGATATGACGGGAGTTGATCAGAGACTTTTTTTATGACACACGGAACAACGTAAGGGGGTTGAATTGTAGGTTGTCACATGGACAGAACGTGTTGCAGAGGATAAAGGTGGGAATGATGGTTTTTTTGCTGACAGGTGGTGGTTGAGTCAGAAGACCAGAGCTACTGTTTGCAAAACAGTTGGGGAAAATGAGCATGGACGACAGTGACATGTTGGCGTGAGCTGACGCCACGAGTTGGTGTAACAGTGGATTTGAGAGCTTATATAAATGAGTCGATGATTCAGTTTCAATGGTTGGTTCCTTTTGGTCAGCATTTTTTACATTACACCACTTGTAAGAGAGTTCTAAAAAAGCTTAGTGATAGAGAGAGAAAGTTTATCGGTCCTTACCCGAGCTCGTAATAAAATTTTATTTTTTTGCTCCCGTGGGCGTATGTTGAAGCCACTCTTCGCCGAACCACGTTAACCTTTGTTTTCTCTGTGATTTTCTGTTTGCTTGCCAAGTTTGTTTTGGTTCTCAACTAACCAAATAAATTCACTACTTATGGGAGATTTGTTCAATAAGTAAATTTCATAAATTACTCCTGAAACGAAAAACAACTGTAAACATTAATCTTAATAAAATTATTTCGGTCTCTCAAGATTTTTTTCGTTGAATAATTTTTTTTAAAAAAAAAAAAAAAACACACCTCATTTCACTCCGCACGTGCATAACACACGTTTGTACTAAAAATAGGGGTTTTGGTACCAGCTTACTATAAAAATCCGCATAAAGCTAGGGTTAGGGTTTCACTCTACTCTCAAAACTTCCTCATTTTCGCGCACAACGAGAGTGGAAGAACGCAGCCATGGGTAAGAAAAAGCTAGTAATAGTAACAATAACATTATATTACATTTCTCTTTATTTATTTTATTCATTTTTTTTATGTATTTTCTTGTGAATCGAATAGCAAGGGTCAAGGTTCATGAGCTGAGAAACAAATCCAGGACCGAGTTACTGAGCCAGTTGAAAGATCTGAAAGCAGAGCTCGCTCTTCTCCGGGTCGCTAAGGTTACCGGTGGCGCACCCAACAAGCTCTCCAAAATGTAATTTTCTGTACTTTGTGCTTTTAAAAAAATTAAGACTTTGTTAAAAAAAATTGTGATTTTGTTTATGGGATTCATTTGCAGCAAAGTGGTGAGGCTATCGATTGCACAAGTGTTGACGGTGATATCGCAGAAACAGAAGGCGGCTTTGAGAGAAGCATACAAGAACAATAAGTTCTTGCCACTTGACCTTCGTCCCAAGAAGACCAGAGCTATCCGTAGGCGCCTCACCAAGCATCAGGTATTTGTTTTTTCTAACTTGTTCTTTGCAATGATTTCCTCTTCTGGGTTTTTATTATATATTAGTTATGTTTAATCTTTCGACATAATCTGGATTGTTATATGGTTTTATCTGATGCATGACTTGGGCTGCTGTTTTATAGTTTATAATATTTACAATGTTCTTGATAACCGGAGTGAAATGGAGTTGATGTTTAACAGCAAAACATCTGCTGTTTCATTTGTATTGGAAACTAAAATCAAGAGCTATGGGAGAGGAAGCAACTGTGAAATCTGTATCGTCATGTTCAAATGCTGATGACTGTAGGGCTGTAGTGGGGAAAGGCGGGATTAGTTTAAGCCTCAGGGTAGAACTTAAGTTCAAATCTCATATTGAGAACAGGGGGAAGAAGAGGCAGAATTTTTTCTGCTACTTTTATTTACTGCTTTTTTCATTCAACTAGCACCCAAATAAGTTCAGTATCTGACATGATTCATATGTTGCTTGAGATGCCAATTTTCTGCTTGTTGGAGTTGGTGGACCATGCTCATGCTGTCTATATTATTCATTCATGTTTTGGATAAAAAGATAAAGAATGCTATGAACAAAACAAGTATTTTGTTGCCAATGATGTGTTTTTTTTTTTTTGTTTCTCTTCTGATTGTTTATTGTTCTATACCCTTGTTATGCCTAGTCTTTTAAATTCTGCCAATTTATGTTATTTTCCATTTTGCCTTTTGTTTTGTGTAGGTATCTTTGAAGACAGAACGGGAAAAGAAGAGGGAAATGTACTTTCCAATGAGGAAATACGCCATTAAGGTCTAAGGAAATCTGATAAGGAATTTGACATTGCTGTTAAACTTGTCGAATGTTATCACAAGGATCTTGTTATGATATGTGTTCCATTGAATTTTAATTTTGTTTTTCATTTTCTCCTTGTCTCATTTTATGGATTTGAACTTAGTGAGCAATGAGGCTTTAATTCCTATATATTTCAAGCTGTTTTGGTTTCATCGTTCTTTGTTCAAGCTGGCTTTCTTCTCAATCCTTGCTAAACATAATTAACGTTTACATAACAAAAAAAATATTCCATGTTTTAGATAATCTGACTATTTCCTAACTGATGCTAAAGCCCTCAGCTTGTTGGTTTCCATGGTCATTTGTTCTGAATAACTAAACTAATATTTCAACCAGGAATCTGTGCTAACCGGAGATATCCATTTGAGGTATCTCCTAGGAAAATGCAAGGAATGTTCAATTCATATATTAATTAGGGCTATTTGCAGTATCAGATTTCTGAGGGTACATTGGTGTCTGGATTTAGTCAATTAATGATGAAGTTATCAAATTAATCTTTTTTTCTTTTCAATTTTTTTTTTTTTAATGTTAATTGGTGGGGTTTGGGTGGAGTTGGAGTTGTGCATATATTATTTTCCTAATGTAATATTCAATTATGAAGTGTTATGTCGAATGAAATACAACAGTTAAAAGTTGCATTTTTCATCTCGGCCTCCGAGCTTGGAAAAGAGAAACTAAGCACAGATTGGAGGAGAGGATTTGATCGACGAGGAGAAGCATCTCAAAAGGCGGCTCTAATACTATATAAAATAAATAAAATTCAACCACTCTTAAAATCACGGGATTTAATTATTCTGATATGAATAACGTTTGATTTTCCCAAAATTGTATCATTAATAATCAACATGCAAGACCGACACAGAGGTTTCATCTTTGTTTTGTTTTGTTTTGTTTTGTTTTGTAATGAAAAAGAGGTTGGATAGAATTAAAATAAAATAAAAAAATACAACTGCTACGTGTTGTTTGATTTACATGCAAAGCTGCTACGTTGCACACATGCCCCTCCATTTATTTTTATTACTATTAACGAGTTGATCCACAAGTTGAATAACCGTTACACAAATCTTAAGCTTTCTCGGTCATCGAAGAGAAGCCATGGAGTTGATCAATATGTTCTTGAACATGGTAGCTCCTTCTATAACCCTTGCAGCACTGGCTTCATTCCTGCCTCTGTATCTCTTATTCAAGTTTCTTCACTTTGTTATAACATCCATATATGCCGAAGATGTGGCTGGAAAAGTTGTACTCATAACTGGAGCATCCTCAGGCATAGGAAAGGTCCATTTGCTTATTTAACTATTGGGTAGCTGTAGATTTTGAAAAAATATATATACTATTTTTAACATTTTACTGGTTGACTTAGTTCCGTAACTAATTTGTTGGTAGTAAAATGTTTAGTAATAAAATATAACATTTTAAATTTCATAGTATCCAATAAAAACCCTTGTTTAATTAACTAGTGTATTAATTTTTGTTCTGTTATTGAGTTCTTGCTTCTTGTTTTGAAGCATCTTGCTTATGAGTACGCTAGGAGAGGAGCTTGTTTAGCCTTAGTTGCTAGAAGAGAGCCTAAGCTCCGAGAAGTCGCCACCCAAGCTGAGTTGATAGGCTCTCCTAATGCTATTGCCATCCGCGGAGACGTTTCCAAGGTTGAAGATTGCAAGCATTTTGTCCATGTAACGGTGGAGCATTTCGGTCGTTGTAAGTATACCAAGATAATTAATCCATTTTCATGGCTTCAAGATATATTTATTGACTGACTTTTTATGCTAACAGTGGATCATCTGGTGACCAATGCCGGTGTTGCTTCTATGTGCTTGTTTGAAGATTACACTGATATTACGAAACCTGCACCGGCTATGGTAATGTTAATGAACATTACCCTCTTGAAATCATCTTGTTTTCTGATGAACTCATTTCCAATGTGTCCATAAACTTCTTTTGTTATCATTTCTCAGGACATCAACTTCTGGGGCTCGGTATATAGCACCTATTTCGCAATTCCGCACCTAAAGCAGAGCAAAGGAAAGATCATTGCAGTTACTTCCTTAGCTGGATGGTTACCTTCACCAAGAATGAGCTTCTATAATGTAACAAATCTCATCAGCAGTCCTTACCTTAAACAATCAAATGTAATCAGTTCTGGTTTTTCAATGACTTCAGGCAAGCAAAGCAGCAGCAATTGCCTTGTACGAGACATTGAGGGTCGAATTAGGAGCAGACATAGGAATAACAATTGTGACTCCAGGGTTAATCAAGTCAGAAATAACAGGAGGGAAGTTCCTAAACAAGGCGGGCAAATTGGAAGTAGACGAAGAATTGAGAGATGTGAGCTTTTGCTATGGTACTTGAATCACTTCCATCCTTTATTTTATCTGATTCCTTTGCTTACAAAATTTAGTTCAATGCTGTAAGGTTCAAATTAGTCTACTACCAGTGCAATCAACAGAAGAATGTGCCAAAGCTATCGTTAACAGTGCTTGCCGCGGAGATGCATACTTGACACATCCATCTTGGGTCAGGGTAATTTATTACTGGAAGGTGTTTTGGCCTGAGCTCGTTGAGTGGTTCAACCGAATGCTATTGATGAATGGAACTGGGACTTCAGAGAGAGACACATTAAGCAAGAAGATATTGGATATCGCAAATGACGTCAAGGAGTTTCTAACGCCAGGCACAGTCCCATTTGATGAGCTAAAGACCCGTCTAGATTATCAAAGGTATAAGCGTTATTAGTGTTAGCATTTAGCACAGGTCAGAGACTTACAATTTACCTCATGAAAGGAAAACCTCTCTGGTTGTATGTAATTTCAACTTGTTCCAGTACTATCTCAGCAGATTGTAAAATACAACTATTGGGACACGCTGTTTTGGCCATTGGGATGCTGCACATCACCTCTCTCTCTATAGTCTATACTCCTATCAGTTTATTAGGTGCATACTAATTTATTCTTCTACATGAGAAGAAGCTGAATCTCAAAATATTAGCATTTACACATGACTATACAAAGAAAGTCCATAAGATGATACCCAATTTAGCCCTTCTAAAACTAAAAACCAAATAAGTTGGGGAAAAATGGAAAATACCGCGTTAGTATATGTGGGCGCTGATGTGCAGATTACATTAATTTCCATTTTTTGTTCATCAGGCTAGACTGGTTGGCTGGTTTCGCATTTTCAGAATGCTGTAAACTTCTTCCAATTATCTTCACAGGTTAGGCCACAAGGCTAAAGACAATCTGGGAACCCTGGTGCCCCCAATGGTTTAACTGGACCACGCTATCGGCTCAAGCTAAAGCCAAATCGTCGCACATGCATCCGCAAATCTATTCATCAGTGTGAATCTCCCTGTACTCAGTTTCTCTGACGTGCACTTGATCACTTATGGTATATGAAGTTGAATGACATTAAGGGGAGTTCTCATATAACCCGGACAACTGCAGATTTTCCATAGAAACAATGTTTTATGGCCATTCAGCCTTCATTACTGGACAGAGTAGTCACTTTGTGGAGGAATCAAGGGGATATCTCAATAGGATCCATTGGGGGGTGCGGATCCACTGAGGGACGTCGCGGAGTCTGAGCATTAGCAGGAGGAGGCGGCTTGAGTCTTCGCAAAAGCAACCATGTGTCTGATGAAGGACAGCCCTCAGTAATCTCAAGGGCAATTGGATGAGGAAATGTTTCATTCATCTCAATAAGCATTGTACCCTGGAACAAAACATTTCCAGTGATGAAATCTGGAGGAGGAAAGAATGTTGTAGCATTCAAGGGAAAATGCAGATAAGCACAAGATCATACATACATACTGTTATACTTTGAGCCATTACCTCAAAATTGACCAAGAATAACTGGAACTGTCTAAAAATGTCTTTCATATCACTAACTTTTTTCAAATCCGAAGAGGAAAGAGCAGCAGTGACATCCCGAGGAGAATGACCTATTCCTTTCTGTACAACCTAAAAATATACAAACCTAATCAAGATATCAATTTTAAACAATCTAATTGCATCATCAAGTGAAAATCTAACTTACATTGTGATCAATAAGAATCTCAGAGATGAGGCTGCCATCATCAACATAGACCAAAAGTTCATATGTTTCCCTCCCTTTATATTGGAATCGCTTAACGCCAGTCAAAAAGCACTACAAAATTTCAATTCACATTTCATTAATACATATAAAACAAAAAAGTTTTTATACCACACTTCAAGACTATTCTATACCTGAAAAGTAAATTATATGTATACACAGTTTCAAGACTATTCTATACTAAAAGTAAATTATATGTATACACAGTTTCATTTTACCACCAAACATGATAATTATAGGTCAACTAATAATTAAAGAAATCGTGATAATTTGAAAGAAAAAGTCGACGAAAAAACAAAACATTGCAAAATGATAGTGAAATTCAACGTAAATATGATGGCGAGGTAATTTTTAACTGCCTTCCCAGTTTCCCACCCCTCTTCAAAATTAAAAATTGCAAGTTCCATCTATAACTGTACATTTATTTAATATGTAAGCAATTGGTCCTCTCTTCTTCTAACGCAATTGTTCCTCTCTTCTTCCGACGGAATTCATTTTAACTGTATTATTTTATACACTATATCTTATGTACATGCAGAATAATGCAAAACCTTTGAGTTGAAGGGTGCATGGCCAACTAAATGGATGATCACGTATTGAAAGTAGAGGAGTTAAAAAATTTGTAATTCATTGTTGATAGTAATACATGATTATTAAAGACAAAAGTGAACCAAAACTTCAAGAATATGCATGATCTTCTCAATTATACATCAGTCAATCAGACATTAACACAATAAACTTAATTCTAAGCTGCTTGTAAAACCCAAAAATCTAATTTTCAGAGATAAGCTGACAAGTTAAGGTTCCAGAAGTGTATCATTCTTTACCAACAGGGCAACTGACAAACAAGCAAGTGTATAGTAACAGCATAGTATAAGATGTAATAAAGCCAAAAGAAAAGAGAGGCAAAAAAAATATAAAGCTGTAGTATTTCATGAACAATTTAGATATACTACACTATCAAGTATTCACAAAAGCTGGAGGATCCCCATTTCTGATCAAAATTCACATTAACAACATTTGAATATCAAACCCATGGATTAGAACTATATTGCTTGCACAACATTTGGGATGTTAAGAGTTTAATTTATTAGTTTAGAGAATATTCACTGTAACATCTAGCCATCAAACTAAAGATATTATTATTATTAAATAAAATAACGTAAATAGCTGGTTTTTAGAATCAAAATTCAATTGCTGAATTTACAATCAGTGAGCACGAAGAATAAATCTTATGTCCATCAGAACATATTATCTTTAAAAACTATTGATTGGTAAACATGAAAATATATAAATAAAAAATGTCGAATCATAAGTCTTGACAATCTATATGAAATTGCCATTTCTTTATATATATATATATATCTTCTGAATGACTAGTTACGATATTATTTAGGGCAGTGTTCTAAAACATGTTAGGCGCTAATCGGACGGCGACCCAACCCCTAGGGCGCCTAGGCGGGGCCTTAAGAAATTAATCAGAAATAGCGAATTTCCATTATTAGATTTAAGATTTGGTGTGATTTTAACAAATTAATCTTGGGGAAATGTTATTTGAGTGATGAGTAAGATTTATAGAGGGTCAATTTGATGAGAAACTAACAAAAATTGAAGAAATTATAGTTTTTTAAAATTAGGATTTATGCTTCAAATTTGGGTTTTTTGAAATAGATGAGTTAGAGAGTTAGTTTTATAAAATTAAGGTTAGGGTGTAAAATCCGACAGGAAAACAGCTTCAATTTCAAATTTGAGTCAGTCAACGGCGGTTAACCGACGATTTTCGTGGCCAAAATGGGCAGAAAATGCCGCCCATTCCGGCCGTAGGCTAGCATTGAATTGGTTTAGGAACTAAATAGAAGTTCAATGCTAAAGATGATCCACAAACTTAGATAAATAATGTAATCAAGAGAAAATGAATAAGTTATACATACCTTAATTTTTCCCTGAACTGACAAAGCTTTCCCCTTTGTGGCAGCCCACTTGGCTGACAAACTAGCCAAGTAAGTGAAAGGGATTTCACGGTCTCTAGATAATATGAGAGGATGCTCAACCTCATCAACCATGATGGTATCCTCAACATCCAATACAACACACGGGTTTGAGATGGATATAGCATTATCGCTTCTAATTGGATTGTTATCGATATGCATCTCCTCATAATCCATGGCAACATTAGATGATGGAATAGAAACAGCACGCTCCCCATTTATGGAACCAACTGTAGTTCTTTGGCTGGTGTTAATGCCAGATGCAGCCGAATTAGCACCTAAAGAACATGAATAAAGAAAAAATATGGATTTAAGAGAAAACTCTCATGATAGGTCCTTCAACTTCCTACGAAAAAGTTGATGATATCCAGTGTAAATCAGCTCCCATTTTACTAACTAGTGAAACAAGGAAAGCCATCA
Organism: Zanthoxylum bungeanum; assembly: GCA_019454045.1. Lineage (NCBI taxonomy): Eukaryota > Viridiplantae > Streptophyta > Magnoliopsida > Sapindales > Rutaceae > Zanthoxylum > Zanthoxylum bungeanum. Next base: position 7,767 of record SKCR01038939.1, on the reverse strand, counting down.
AAGAAAGATAATGCACTAAATTACTATCTTTAGCATCATGGTCACATCAAAGATGTTCCAATTTTTCAAAAGTAAAAAATTAAACATCAATTTCTCAACTGAACCACCATAAACCTTATTAGCATCCTCTTTTACAGACTGGAAGCTACCCATGATGTATGAAAGAAGAAAGAAAAGAGAAATGAAAGGGATCAAAGAAGGAATGTGGCAAAGAAAATTCACAAGAAACTACCAATAAATAAGGTTTTATTGTTCCTAATATTCCCCCCTCAAATGGCATCTCTAGGCACTTACAGTAACTGCTACACAAGAACAAATTTGTTTGAATTTGATAACGGCCAAAAGTTCAATGAATGTTAGTTAAATGCTCCTCCCTACCCCCTCCCATGCCTCCAGAACCGACAACCGAGTTAAAAATCAAAATTGAATATAGACCTTGCTCATTTTCCTGGAAAGGAGTTGCATTTTGTGATGGAACATTACTCGGGTTGTCAGTAACATGAACACCATTTGATGGCCATGCAGCATGAGTAGCTCTAGTTGCTAAAGAAGGAGCCACTCCTGTCCTTGTCCTGGATAAATGAAGAAAACCATCATCAGCTTATCAACCACATGAAAGGTGTCACAGTTGGATTTGAAATGGTACTTGAAAGAGACATGGATCTAAAACACTTTATAGAAATAAACTGCCAATGACCAAAATAAAGACAGAGCATACTCCCAAGAAGGATGAACTGTGTACATAGTTAACCTAACAATGCTCTTGATCTAATAAATAATGATGACAGCCAACAACTATTACCTTCATAAATATTGCAATCAAGCATACATTGGTAATCAGATGTGATGAATCATGAACCAGAATCCTATTAGTCAAAAAACTTAAAATACACAGCTAGAAGTTGCATATATACAAAGTTTTGGAAGTAGAGCATCTAACACCAGAAAATTTTGTGTCAACTGCTTTGATTTCAATCAATAACATGGCCTGCTGAAGATGTTCAGAATGGGAGAAACAGCAAAATCAAGTATTATTAAAAGTTATACATATGGAGAGACTTTTGTTTTCCAGTATCATTAGGCTGACAAATGGATAGCAATATCACCATGTTGTGAATCTTTAACAGGATTAAAGCATCCTCAAAACTCCATAATTACCTTTTTCCTCGTGGCGGCTTGTTTACTTCATTAACAAGACGCTGCCTTGCAGCATCGAATTCCTGCACAATTCCTCCAAGGACTTCAAGAGCTTCAGGAGCCAGCATCAGCAGTCCACGCCGTATATGTACATTGCAGATGACAACCTGAAATCCAGAGAGGAACAACAACTACTGAGCAGCGAAGAGAGACTACAGACTCCTGTTATCAGTTGGCATAATGAAACAGTGTGGAAAAAAACAGTTAAGATACCATATGGCAAATTCAGATAGTTCAACAGCAGAAAAAGTTCTGCAAATAAGAAGTTACAGTTAATCCTGCATTTAACTTGATTGACGACATGATACGCTACGCTCTAGGCAATTATGAACCATTTGCCTCAATTACTTATTTTATGCAAAAACAAAGGGCATAGACCACACCAAAAGTTAACCAGTTACCATGTTTGCACCTTGTTTATCAAAAAAACTTATTTCCTTTAACTTTGATTCTTTGAATTGAAGCATTAATATGCATGCTTTTCAACTACCATTTAACCATCCAAAACCTTAAATCTATTAAAATCACCTTCACGGTTGAATATATTAGATAAGGAGGTCAATATTACTCAACATTAATCATCAATAATTCATATGCCTTGTCCACAGTTATGAACCAGCCTTCTGGAGTAGAATTTCAACAAAATATAAATGCCATCAATGTAACAATTCCATATAGAGTAAAGCACTAAACAGCTAAACCTACAAAGGGCCATATACCTTGGAAGTTGGAACTAGATACTATACGGTATAGTCTATACCTTGGAACTAGATACTACATGGACTAAACAAAAATTCACTATTTGTCAAAGATAGAACTAGACTACGTAAACCACTGTCAACGGGCTAGAAAAAAAGAGAAAACCTTTAATCCTGAAGGAGCCAAAACTTTGAGATCTTTGATAGGCCTGTATTCCATGCCAAAAACACGTTGAACACCATCTGTCATGGACAACTTGAGGCACCTCTTGATCCCAGAAGCCGCGTCCTGATACCTGCTTCGTAGAGGACAGCTGATATTAATTATCTCATCAACCTGAAAAAATAAAAATAAAAATAAAACACAATACCAGCAAAACATTTTATAATTGAATTTAAAAAAAAAAACTGCAATTAATCCAAAGTTCGAGCTTTTTATCGCATGAACACACAATATTATCCAAAAACACGCACCTGCAAAACAAAGGGTCCCTTGAGATCGACCATATGCATTGACTGCACATTTGGCGGAAGCACGCCGGCACCAGAGTATTTCATATCAGAGAACAAGAACTGCTGAAAACAAAGCTTAGATTTGGCGGAAACATCTAGTTCGGAGAATCCCGAAACAGAACTCTCAAGTCCTTGAACACAAGAATCCAACCACTCTCTCTTCAGGCTCAATCCGAGACTCAATAGATATTGCGAAATCGGAGAGCCGGAGGTTTGGTCTAGTGACGGCGGCGTGAAGTATTCGTCGTCTTCGTCGACAGGGATTGGAATGGGATCAGTAACTGGGTTAGGGTTAGGGTTAGGAGGGGATAAATTGACGGGCGGGTGAGTAACAGTAGATTGTTGTTGTTGTTGTTGTTGTTGTTGAGTTGGTTCTTGTTCTTCTTCTTCTTCTTCTGAGTCGGAAGAAAAGTGGAGTCTGAGGCGTCTTCTGGGCATTTTGGCGGAGAGTGTGGATTGTGTCGTGCTGACGGATGAGACTTGTTTTATTTTTTTCCACATTCCAGTTTCCCTCCAGTTTTTTTTTTTTTTTTAAATAAAATTGTAGTCCTCTGTTTTAAACATGAATATAATACGGTCTCACAAATACAGTTCTCGTCTATATTATAAATTCAATGATGTTTATTATAAAATTATAAATGATTATTTTGACAATTAATATGAAAATTAGATTTTGAATTATAATAAGATTAGGACATTCAAAATATTTAGGAAATATTAATCTGATTAAAAATTCGAAATATAAAATTAAGATTTAATTGTTTAAATAAATATTTTATATTTATATCAAAAAAAAAATTTGATTAATAGTTAATTAAAATTAAGTAAATGAAATTAATTAATAGTTAATTAATTATTGGGCCAAAATAATATTAATTTATTGGGCCTTAATTTAGTGGACTAGTACCCTAATTAATTAGAGTCTTAATATTGATTTAATAGGGAAGTCTTATTTAATAAAGAAATCTTATTTAATAAGGAATTCTTATTTAGTTAAGTTTTCAAATTTAATTTGGAAAGTGTCTTAAATAGATCAAATCTGATTTGGAGAAATCTTGAATTGTCCTTATTGTATTAAATTCACGAGATCGAGTTTTGAAATATATGAAGTGAATAGGATTTGACTTAATCATGATCTCAAACTCGATAAGAAACATAAGTATCGGAATAAATGATATGACATGCTCGAAGTATATTCTAACAGGTTTATATGTTTTCTCACTTCATTCATCAATTATGGGTCATGGCACGCTGTTAGGCCTTTACCCATGGTATGTGGGATATCATATAGATATTAAAAAGTTAATATCATCCCACTGTTACTAGATAATGAACATAGGATGATCGCACAAATATAATTCTCGTTTATTTTAAAATTCAAGTAATAGTATGTTTATTAAAAGTTAGTAAATGATTATTTTGGCAACTAATATGAAAATTAGATTTTCAATTAAAATAGTATTTCCTAATAAGATTAAGATATTCGAAATATTTCATAAATATTAATCTGATTAAGAAATTCTAAATATAAAATTTAGATTTAATTATTTAAATAAATATTTGATATTTATATTAAATAAATTTAATTTAATTTAATTTAATTTTGATCAATAGTTAATTAAAATTAAGTAAATGAAATTAATTAATAGTTAATTAAATATTTGGTCAAAATAATGTTTAATCTATTGGGCTTTAATTTAGTAAGCTATCATCCTAATCAATTAGAGTCTCAATATAGATTAAATATGAAAGTTTTATTTAATAAGGGATTCTTATTTAGTTAAGTTTTCTAATTTAATTTGGAAAGTGTCTTAAATAAAGCAAAACTGATTTGGAGAGATCTTGAATTGTCCTTATTGTTGGACAATTATGACCCATAACATCACTATTTGTAAAAGACATGGTGTTTTTGTACAAATTAACCATGTGACAAAGGAAATTGCTCTTTTATCATTTTGTAATTGGATTACTTGAATATATAAATGATAAAAGTCCATATGATTAGTACCGGATTAATAAGATATGAGACAGTATTAATTCACGAAAAGGTTTAATCATTAAATATTCATAGTCGTAGTATTATCGAGACTGGACATTGATAATGCGGAATAGGCTAGTATTACACTTGTGCGCGTTATGGAAGTTTAACGGCATAGTTCTCATATATTTAAGTATTAGATATTTATGCAAGTGTGATATGAGGTTCTGTTAGCCGTTGGACCGGGAATAGCTTCGCTCTGGATAGACCCATCGGAGTCCCATTGGTAGTATGACTATGTGTTTATGGGAATCCGAATTAGGGTAAGTGTATGTGGTCTTAACCTGAGACTTGCATCGCTAATACTTGCGACAATCAGTATACTTTGGTTTTGGTCGTCCGGAGCTTTAACAGGTTCTGTGTACGCCTCTTCTAGGTATACTGAGAATCATAGTGTATTGGGTGTGATGTCAAGATGGAAGTATCACTTCAGTCATATGGAGATGATGATCACGCATTGATACAAAACTAGTACTCTTAAATGCTGCAAATATCGGGATAGTATGACTAGGTCATGATTATCTGATTACAAAGACTAGTTGTTAGTGATCCGATATATGCTTCGTACGGGGCAGACACAATTCCAGCCATAGGCCTAGCATGTGACATCAGATACTGGATCGTAATACGCAATACATTGTATAATATGCCTGATAAAGATTATATATTCCTCGTTGAATATTTCTGGAGAATTGGGTAGACACGGTGCTTTGCCAGAAGCCAACCATGTCTTGTAAATCGGTAAGAACGTGGTACCAGGTACGCACGTGTTCGGATAGTCCGATGACCGTATTTACTGCCAACATATTCAGGGATCTCTTGGGTCACTTCCCAAAGATTCACCGATGACATTTGACTCGAAAAGAATTAATCTGAGATTAATTATGAGAGAGAAAATTAATCTTGGATTAATTAAGGAAAGAATTAATCTGAGATTAATTCGTCGAGAAGAGAAAACACGATTTAATTACGTCGCGACGTAAAATTCGTTTAGTCGGATTAAACGAACCCGGACCCAAAGTGTGTTGTACAAGCCAACTCAAATTTGAAATTTGAAAGTGGTGGGACCCACTTTACTTACATCACTTATATCTATTCATGATGGGTGTAGTTGGCTAATTAATGTTGGACTTTAAAACACAACACACCAACCAACTTTTGTAACTACTATCCATTTTCTCTCTTTCCTCCAAATCTCACCATGGCCGAATTCTTCACTCTTGGTGGGGAAGAATTTTGCTTCATTTTTTTTTGACAAAGCTAGCACTTTAAAGAGTCAAACAAGGTGATAGGGAAACTCACCCAAGAGTTTGGAACTCAACACAAAGGCTTGGAGCATCTACAACAAAGAAAAGTTTTGAACTTCTCATCCAAATCAATGCAAGTATTCCGCAACTTATTTTTGATTTTATTCACACTAGAATCATGTTTAGGATCATTGGCATGTGTAGGACACTAGCACTTATTATATGTGGACGCTGGATTTCGCCCGAGGTCCACAATCGAGAATTTGTAGTTGGGGGCGCTAGCGATCCTGCAAAACAAAGGTAGAGTGAGCGGGAGTAGACTACCCACCGGTGTGGTGGGTGCCGGGGGCACTCCGACGCTCAAGTCAGTGATGAAGACGAGCTGTAAATAATGGAAGAGCGAGGCTTGACGTACCTTGAATTCTGTTGACTACCGTGAGGGCAGTGGGTCGGAGGTTCTGAGAGCTCTGGAGAGAATATGACTAAGCTGAGAGTTGTTAGAAGTTGAATATGATCGAGCTATCGATTGTCCGGCTATGGATTATCCCGCCACCTTCTCGTAGACTTTCTTCTCTTATATACACACTCTCGGGAAACGTGTGTATTTATTACCTTTAATTACTCGTTCGTTGGATGTTGGAAACTGTCGAGTTATGTGAGATATTTATTAGTCTGGACGTTTCTTGATTTGGTATCTATTGCGTCCGTTGGCCCTCTTGATGACAATGAGCTTGGGCCCGTGAGGCTTCTTGGTCTGATATTGGTCGGTCTCGAGGTAAAATGTCGATTTTACCCTTAGGCCCAAATTTGGCCCGTACATTATATTGAAATACAAACAAGGCAATCCCAACTCTATAAATAGGCATAAAATTCGACCAAAGGGAAGCAAGTTTTTCTCCTTGGCCGAATTTCCTCAATCTCTCTCTCTTTGGTTGTTCCAAATTTATTATAGGATTAATTCAAAGAAAGATTGTTTATTTGATATTAAATCTAGACTTCAAACATACTAGAAAGAAAATTATTTTATTTGTTCTCAAAGTGAGAGAAATTTATTCATAGAAGGGGAACTAGTGTGGCAATTAGAGGTTTAACACTTGATCCACTACTTCAAATGAAAAATTAAAGAAGGAGATTCAATAAATGATTTAGTAAGAAAAATATATTAAGGTTTGTTTTTCAATTTGTTGAACTTTATTTATATTGATGAATAAAATTAATTGCATGTATGTTTAAATTAATAGAGATTAATTTATTAGCATAATTTATTTACATCGATAATGACATAATCACGATTTTTTTACGTGAATGCTCATATGCTAACTCCAACACCTTATAATTGAGTAGTTGTGTGAAATTTTATTATAATTTTCTATTTAGACGAGTCCATATTTTTTTTTGGTTGGTCATCTCTAATTCCAACTTCAGAACACTCTTGTACAAATTTAGGAGAATTAACTAGCACCCACCGACAAATCCACATGTGTAAATTTGATTTTATTAATGAATATGATAATATGTACACCGAACTACTTCGAAATAAATTTATAGTTAGGGGTCATTAGAAAAATTATGACTTATAACAGCTAGTAATGAGGCTAGCTTAGGATGTTTTATGTATATACGCAAATGTACAAGTAATTCATACAGGCATTTGCTTGCAGAATGTTTCCAAGAGAAGAGAGTGCCATTGTTTCTATAAAGGGGAGCCCAATGAAATCTTTATAATAAATAGTTGCTCAACATACTGATACTCAGACAGAGTGCTCTCTTTTTGTCCACACGTGTCAGTGTAAAGGCCCTCTTTCAGATGAAATTTCTTCACCTTAATTGGTTGATAGAGATCCGAGAATCAAACATCTACACCTGGAAATGGCAACACATAGTCTAAACCATGTGTTAATCTCTGACTGGTTGGGATTCACACCTTTTAATCTGATAAGAAAAGTGGCTACAGCGATGAAAACACTGATACTCTTGCTGGCCGTGAATGCACTTTGAGCTTGGGATCATCCTGTGACCTTGCTTTTTGTAACAGAGACAAATAAATGTGGAAATTGAATCCCTCCATGCATAT
>SKCR01038938.1:0-62267 GCA_019454045.1 Zanthoxylum bungeanum | reverse complement strand
AGGAGAATGAGATTGGATCTTTGTATCAAGCTTACTAGGTAATGTTTTATCTTCTCCTAAGCTATATTCTTCAGTAGTGAATTTTCATTATGGAGACATATAGTGATAAATTATGTATTGGATGCATGATTATATGGCTTAAAGTTTAAATAATGCAAATAAATTGTGTTAAGATGCTTTGGAAGTATAAACACAATATGCTTGTTAATTATGTCAAATATTTTCATATTGGATATGGAAAGTTTAATAAGAGTTTGGAACTCTAGATTAAAGCTTAGAGCTATGGCTACCATTCTAGAATCACTTGAACACCTTTGGGTGAACTAGAATTGCTCATGAGACACTTCATAATGGGATTCTAAATTGGTTTGTGTTTTGATTCCAACAAATGAATATAAGTATTTAGAATACATGTATGCTAGTTGTATAAAATGTGTTGATGGTGGTTATGATGCTAAAATTGGATTATTGGTGTATTTGAAGTATTATGGGAAAATTGGAAGTGTTTAGTAATGGTTTAAAGTTGAAAATGTTCACTGCCTAAGGCAGCGTCACGACTCAGACCTCCCACGTCGCGACACCAAGCATCAGGCCTAGGAGCGTCGCGACACCTACCCTTCTACGTCACGACGTCGAGACATTCACCTCTCGTAGTTACTCTCACACTTTGGATCGTCTCGACGCCCAAGCTCCCGCATCGCGACGCGCAGAGCTAATACTTATTGAAACTTTATTTTCTCTGTTTCGGAGTTTCTGGACTCCATTTAGATCCCCATTTTATCCTACGTACTCGAAATGAAATGTAGTCTTACATATAATATTTTAAAATACATCCATGCTAGATATCCAAGAGTTAGACCCACTTCCGCTGCGCGGGGAATCAATCCGACCCTTGGGATTCCACATCTGCCCCAACAAAATGGTATATTCATCAACTAATATGTTTGCTCGTATACTGGATATGAACAAGCTTAAAGGCCCTGATTGTTGGAGTTGGTGCTTGGATCACCAATCTGAATAATGTATTATATATTTTATTATTTATTAATAAAATAACTAGATTTCCATTTCAAACCATATTAATGGTAATGTCATTATGCATATTATATTGATGTATAAGAATGACATCGATCTTAGAATAGTCTTGTAGTAATATTGGACACTAGGTAGTCTGACATTGGGATAGTATTACTATTATTACTATTCTTAAAGTAATTATTCTTAGTCGTTGGTTTTGGAATACGGTCGAAATCGTATAACCTAAAAGACTAGCACATGTCGTATATTGGAATTGGAGTTCCAATGGTTTAACCCGATGTACCATGAGCTTTGAAAGCTCGTATAGACGTGTGGGTATTGGTTGGACCGAATAGTGAATGACTCATAGGTGATTCCTAATAGTTGGAAGTACACACCACCGTCAATAGGAATCTCCTCGAGTCGAGTAGCATATGTGATCCTTTTGACTATAGGATAACATTGATTTTGTGTGAGATTCTCCAAACTTGATTCCATGTATGTCAAAAACCTTTCATAGTCTGGCATCTAGATGTTCATTGGGTGTGTATTGATGCACTCATTAATCAAGTGCTTATCAAGATAGGATTCATCGGCCCATCTGTGTACCATAAGGGGTTTAGGTATCCATATGAGTAAGTCACGATTCTTAAGACTTTGGTCAAAGCCGATCACCTAGGGTGGATCGAATTAGTTGTAAGGAATTATGGACAAGTCGACATGAGATATGTGTCTCGAAAACTTGACGGTGTATTCTATATTTCCTAAACATAACTCGGATAGCCTACGACGGAAAGATTGATAAATATATGTGGGTTGTTCTTGTTCTTCACGAATTCGGAGGTGGCCGAATTGCGTACATATTAGCTAGGCTTATATGACGAATGTATCTGGACTTAAGGAGTCCCACAATATGAAGTGTACTCATTGAACACTTGGGTAGCCGATAATTTTTTATAATAAATAATATTCGATATTATAATTATCAACTAAGATAATTAAGTATTATTGGATAATATTGATTATTTACTTTGACCTAATTGGATTAATCCAAAATTACACAATGGATTTTTCTTAATTTCATAAATATCTCTACCATTTGAGGATATTTTGGTAATTGCAAATATGTAATTATAGGTGTATTTGGCTTGATTTAATTGGATTAAATCAAAGTGGTAAATATGTAACTAATCCATTAATTAAACATTGTCTTGATTTAATTGGATTAAATCAAAGTGGTAGACAAATGTGATTAGTCAGATTAAATCAAAGTGGTAGACAAAGGTGATTAGTCACACCTAATTATACATATTTGGACAAATTAGATTAAGGCCACATAAAAATTGATTAGAACTTTTATTAATTAAAAATTACCTAAGTTTTGGTATAAATAGCAAGCTTGAGCAAATTTTTTAATCAATATTAAGAATACTAAAACAATGTAACTTCCGGCGACCCTGGTGACTTGTACGTTACCAGAGCCTGAAGACTATTACAGTACAGAGGCATAATACTTGATATGAATTATGTTCGAGCAAGTACGTGCTCATAAAATTGTATTTGGGACATTAGGTAAATCCCTTGAAATTTCGACGCGGAACTTAGCTTCATCTCGTTCCGAATAATCTTTAATAATCTTATCGTAATTTTTTCATACGATCTCAGATTTTTATGAATTTTATATAGTCGGAAAGCTTAGACTGAGAACTACAAGTTTCACATTGGATATTTTTCCAAATTCGAACCTGAAACAATAATTTCAAGAATATACTAGAAAAAGGTGAGGTGGCACAATACAAACCACTCATTCCATCACAAAATCAGCCCCACTTTGTCTATAAATAGCCCATTATTCACTCTCTCCCTCACAAATCCAAAAACGTAAAGAGTAAAGGGGGATGAAGAATTTTATTTTCTCATTTTTAGCTTCAATTCAAGAGTATTTTGATCCATCCTAGCATGTTTCCAAGCTTAGTAAGTTTCTTTTCTCTTTTCCTTTCCTCATTTTTCAGTTTTAAGCTTGAAAAAGGAAAGCCCCATTTCACATATAGCATACCCTATCCATGGGAATTGTTAGATTTGGCATTAATAAGTTGTTGGCATATATTTTGATAAGTGTCATGATAATATTAACATTGAATGAGGTTCATATGTGCATGTATCTATTGAGAAATTTATGCTTGAGGATTTAATGTTGCTAGATGATGGTTGGTGTATGGGTGGTGATATGAGATGAGTTTTGAAGTTGGAAAAGTGCCTATCTGTTGGTCCTAGATTAAAGGTGTGAGGATTGCTTGAGTATGGCATTGAAAAGTGGAAACAAGGCCATGAGAATAGCTTAGTGTAGCAACGCAAAGCATTTCACGTCGCTACGCGTGCAAAACAGAAGCCTTATTTCGGCTCTGATCTGGTTCATGTCACGATGTGAAAATTCTGGTGTCGCGACGCGATATAGAGCATGTCCTCTACCTGATTCTGTGTTCATGCACGTCACGAAGCGCCAGACCCGGCTTCGCGACACAAGGCATAAATAATTTCGTCTCATTTCATTTTCAATTTTAAGGGTTAGGGACCACCCTAGGGGTTTTGTATCATATCATATATACACATTATGATACGTTGTACGTATTATACACCATGAAACAATTATAAAGCAGTTGAATTAAGAAACTTAATTTAGTTCCGAAATATATCTCAAGATTCATAGTCTAACCAAGTTACCGATTATAGATCATCGTAGGAACTGCAATTCCCTTCGACGAGTGGCATAGCACCAGCCAAATTTCAAAGCAGTAAGTGGATACTCTCTTTCTAAGTTTATTTTTCATTCATATTGTTTTAAGTAAAGACTTATTTTTCAACATATAGGGCGTTAGCCAGATTTACTTTCAGTTGTTTTAAGAAAAAGCTTGTTTAAGAAAGATTTGATTTAAATAGCTTGAGTTTTGTGATTTTTTGGAAGCACATGGAAACCCCACCTCAGTATGTAACTTATGGAAATGATGGATGACATGTGCACATGTAGAGGACTATGGGGACAGCGATACGTAATACCCCCAAATCCTAGTTCAGGACAAGGGATGACAGATGCCCCTAGGTTCTAGATTCAGAGCTTGGAGGGTTGCATAGATATGCACCCCCAGTTCTAGTTCAGTGGCTTGGGGGACAGAGATATGAAATGTCCCAAGACCACTAGTATCAGGGACAAATAGTGGCATGCTTTGGGGGACGGCGATGCGTAACGCCCCAATATCATGGATATGCACTTCTGGCTCTAGTTAGGCGTATGAGGGGACGACCATACGTAATGCCCCCATGCTTCAGGATTTTCAGACTCAGATAACAGGTTTTAGAAAATAATTTTCAGAGATTGGTTTGCAGATACAGATTTCAGAAATAGTTTTCAGAGAAAAGTTTTCTAGAAAGGAAAGTTTTCAGAAACATTAGCTTTATAAAAGACTTTTAGAAAAGATTTTCACAAAGGTTTCTAGAAAAAAGAACTGCTTTCAGAAAAGAGATCCGATTTGATTTCTAAACATGAGTTTTAATATAGTATTTCATTTTTCATTTTTTTAAACTGTCTACTCACTTAGATTGTTCAAACGATCTAACTGTGGGAACACAGAAATCCGGAGTGACGCATGCTGTCCCGGGCTCGCGGCCCGGTCGGGAGTACGGAGTAGCCACGAGGGACTAAACCGGAGAATAATGGAGTCGCCACCCGGTGTGAACCGGGAAAATGAGATTTAAGGCCGCACTCACCCCTCACAAGGGAAGACCTCAAACCATTGGGTTCGGAATGATCCCTTACTTATGCCACTTGTAATGACAGGATTTATGTAATAATTTAATCAGGCTTAAGTGCACTTATTTCCAAGAGTATCATGCTTCTAAATTCATTGGTACAAAATAAAACTTATACATACATTTCACATATATCTCACATCTAAGAACACATGCCTGAAAATACCTCAAAGTAACAACGAACATACAACTTCATTCAGCATATCATATTCATGAAAAACACAAGCATACATAATAACCGCACAAGCATACATGTGAGCACTTTTCCAAGTGATACGTGGAATTGTATCCCAAGTACAGACCGCATTACCGTCCATTCGGAATCGGCTACGGAATTTATATCTGGGTTTCCATCCGATATATCACAAGAAATAATACTCCAAAGTCATCATGGCATAGGTATATGAATCGTAATGCGTTAAATCAAGACTAAGGCAAATGACATAACTAATGGAGTAAACATGCTTTTCATTATTATGTGCACAAAGATAAGAATGACTATGTGTGGTTCCATAAAACAAATCACCTAAGAAACAATTATACATGGCATGTGATGAATATGTCTTAGTTAAGTGTGTTCGCGTTCGTGTAGCGTTCGTAAACGCGTTCGAACGGTAAACAGAAGGTTCGCATTCGTATGGCATTAAATAACGCGTTCGAACGGAAATGAAACAGAATGCCCACGTTCGTATGGCGTTTGTTAACGCGTTCGAACGGAAATGAGACCTTATGCATGATAAGGCAAAATGTATGCGCGTTCGAGTTGCGTTCGTAAACGCGTTCGAACGGGAACAGACCTGATGCATGAAATGGGACGCAATACATAAACAACAAAATAAAAGGGGCGCGGCGAAGAGAGGACCTTTAGATCAACATACTAAGCCCATGCGCGTCACATCACAACACATGAAATAAAGACAATAAAAGTGTAGGACTTCGTATGCCCAATTGAACGTACATTCAACCCAAACACACTTCGTCCAGCGCGGTGAAGTAGTGTCACAAAGGTGGCCTTTTAGGCTCTTCATCTCTCAAATAGAGGACCTTTGGACTAACTCACTAAGCCCATGCGCTCGATCGCATCACACATACAAAAATAAAGCCAATCATATCAAGACCAAGTATGCCCGATTGAACTCATCTTACATCCAATCCGAACACACATCAACCGGCGCGGCAAAGCATCGTGGTAAAGGGTTTTAACCCCTCCCCATAAGGGATCTTTCATTCCACTTACTAAGCCCATGCGCTTGATTGAACCATGCATAAAACGATAAAGACAATAATATCAAACTAAGTATGCCCGATTGAACGTATCTTGCATCCAACCGAACACACCTCAACCGGCGCGGCAAAGCATCGTGGTAAAGGGCTTTAACCCCTCCCCATAGGGGATCTTTCATTCCACTTACTAAGCCCATACGCCCGATTGAATCATGCAAAGATAAAAAACATACAGAATTCAAGTGACGAAAAATAAACAAAAGCAACACAAAACAAAAGAGGGTGCCGTTTACTCAAGCGGTACGTGGAGTTGTGTCCCGAGTACAGATCATATTACCGTCCATTCGGAATCGGCTATGAAATTTATGTCCGGGTTTCTATCCGATATACCGCGAGAGTTGACAAGTCTCTCATTTTATTCCACAGCCACAACATACTACATCTCATAATTCATGCATATTTATCTACTCAAGGGCCATAACATGCATTTCAACATGACAATCATGCAAGTAATATTTAATAAATAATACAAAAAAAACAAGTGTGAATGATACCCTCAGGTCTAACCTTTTTGCCAACTTTCAGGCTTGCGTTTCACGGATGTCGGAAGGGTACAGCTCCTCAACTTCTCCGGTTCACTAGTTTAGCGTCCTAGCTCACTGCTTTGCTGTTTTGCTTGCGGTTCGAACTCCGTTATGCTCCTGTTCGGCCTCTGTTTTGCTGGTCACTGCTCAGGCCACCTGTTTTGACGTTTCAATGAAATGTTCCAAGTATTTGTGGGTTCTTAGTGCAGTTGTGTGTGATTATTTTAAGGATTATGAATGCAGTCTCTTTATGTTACTGTTTTTAAGATTTTTAGGCAATGTTTTAAGTGTATTTGCTGCTGTCTTAGGGGTTAAATTACTGCTGTTTGGGCGTGATTTAGGGACTGGTTTGGGTCAGTTTTGGTGGGAAGGGGGCTGCTGTTCGGGGGTACTTTAGTGGCTGTTTGGGGGGTGTTTGGGATGTCGTTGGGGGTATATTTTTCGGTGATATGTGGAGGCTTAGGGGGTTGCTATTTTCGGTGGTGATTAGGAGTTGTTTTGGTGGTTGGAGGGGATGTGAATGGCTATTGTATTTTCGGTAATATGAGAGTGTTTGAGGGCTTGTTGTTTTCGGTAATGTGAGAGTAGGGGTGAAGAGAGTTGTTTGTTATTATGTGTATGAGCTAGGGGTTGGAAATTCTTTTTTTTTTGTGATGGGCGTGAACTAGGAGAGCCAATGCCTTGGAGAGGTGTGGTTTATATAGAGAAAGGCTAGGGCTTCATCTTGTCTCACAAGGAAGGGATTTTGGCATTAAAATGAGGATTTGATTTGGTGTTGAGTAAGGAAAGTCAAAGATTGAGGGGGGACAAATCTTGGCTAGAATAGGAAGTCAATATCTTTAATTTGTTATGATTGATTTTAATTAGGCATGACATCTTTTTAATTTAGTATGTGATTTGTTTAGTTAGGAAGTTAATATATTTGATTTATCTTCATTAGGTATGATTATATTTTGTGTTTTATTTAATTGGTAAATGGTTAAAATATTTTATTTAATATTTAATGTTTAATTTAATTAAATTGGGATGTGTTTTATGGGCTTTGGGGAGTTAATTGGGCTGGGGTACGAGGTAGCAGCAAAACCAGAAACACCGACGCCGTTCGAACGCCAATTTGAACGCCACACGAACGTCCGCAATCTGCCTGACGTTCGAACGAAGTAACGAACGCAGCATTAACGAAGACAGTGAGCTTGTGAAATAAACTTGATGAAGTACTTATTCTGAATTTCCCCTTCCGACCTCCGTTTCCCGTAATATCCTTAGCTAAAAAGGTAGTGCCTCCAACTGAGACTCATCATCGGGTTTCACATGCAAAAATACAATGCCTACAGTCGCCCCAACTTTGATGGGACTTGTGTAATGTGCAACAGTGACAATCCTATCAAAGTTATGCAATGCATTTTCACTTACCTGGCTCGCCAACTGCCACTTGACTTTCCACGTGTTGAGTTGATTTAGGTGGTGAGGTGCTGCGACCCCTGGTTCATTCCCGAACCGTGTTGTGATGTGGTCCATTCCCGAACCGTTGCCGTAAGGTGGTCCATTCCCGAACCGTTTCTGTGAGTTGGTCCATTCCCGAACCGTTACTGTGAGGTGTTCATTCCCGAACTGTTATCGTGAGGTGGTCCATTCCTGAACCGTTACTGTGAGATGTCCATTCCCGAACTGTTACTGTGAGGTGGTCCATTCCCGAACCGTTACTGTAAGGTGGTCCATTCCCGAACCGTTACTGTGAGATGTCCATTCCCGAACTGTTATTGTGAGGTGGTCCATTCCCGAACCGTTACTGTGAGGTGGTTCATTCCCGAACCGTGCTTCCATTTTTGGAGTGTCATTCCCGGCTTGTTCATTCCTGAACTGTATTTCCATTCCTGGAGTGCCATTCCCGGCTTGTTCATTCTTGAACTCTGCTCCATTATTGGATTGCCATTCCCGGCTTGTTCATTCTCGAACTGTGTTTCCATTCTTGGAGTGCCATTCCCGGCTTGTTCATTCTCGAACTGTGTTTCCATTCTTGGAGTGCCATTCCCGGCTTGTTCATTCCTGAACTGTATTTCCATTCCTGGAGTGCCATTCCCGGCTTGTTCATTCTTGAACTTTGCTCCATTCTTGGATTTCCATTCCCGGCTTGTTCATTCTTGAACTGTGTTTCCATTCTTGGAGTGCCATTCCCGGCTTGTTCATTCTCGAACTGTGTTTCCATTCTTGGAGTGCCATTCCCGGCTTGTTCATTCTCGAACTGTGTTTCTATTCTTAGAGTGCCATTCCCGGCTAAACTAATATTGATGCTGATTTGGGCCTGGCCCCTGAACTGATACTGATGTGGGCCTCGGCCCTGGGACTCATCCCCAAACTGATACTAATGTAGGCCTCGTCCCTGGACTCATCCCCAAACTAATGTTGATGTGGGCCTCGACCCTAACTGCTACTGATATGGGCCTCGCCCCCAGACTGATACTGATACGGGCCTCGCCCCCAACTGCTATTGATATGGGCCTCGCCCTCAGACCGATACTGCTGATATGGGCCTCGCCCATGTGATTCATTCCTGAAGACTGCTGACATTGTACTGTTACTGCTTCTGGTTGGCTTGCATTCGGCGCTTTTTTTTTTCTCCTTTGAAACCTGTTATTACAAAACAGAACAAACACGAAAGGATGCAAAATGCGTTACGTGTATGCATGCATGAATGTTCCTATCCCGTCGGGTTAGGTCTTCCGTCAATTCTTTTGGTGACTGCTTAGCCTTCTCTTCCTCAGACAAGCTACTTCTTCAATCTGTCTACGTTGATCGGCTCGGTGAACTAATTCCCTTCCAAGTCTGATATTTTCACTGGCTATATTTCCCAATTTCTGAATGTCTATCTTATCTTTTCTGTTTGCTTATTGCGAAGGTTCCTGGTGTTCATCACTGGATTCCATAGTACCAAGGTTGAATACTTTTCTCAAATATACTCATATTGCAGAAGAGTTTCAGCGAAATGAACGTCTTTATTATTGTTGAGGAAAAGAGTTCGAACAAGTAACAAAATCAATGTCATTTAAAAAAACTGGATCAAATAGACTAGGAGGAACATCTCCATCATCCGCAGCATTGCCTTCTTCCTCGGCCTATGGTTCTTCACTGTCATCCATGTAAGAAGCTTGGTGGTTGAGGGTTTCTTTTCATGGGTTGGGTATTTTATGGGAATCTATGAGATCTTGAATTTCATGCCTGAGGCGGGTGCAGTTGTCGGTGTCATGGCCATGTAGCTGGTGGAAGTGACAATAAAGGTTCACATTTATGTGTGGTGGTGGGGGGTGTGGAAGTGGCTTGCCTTCTAAGGGTTTCAAGATTCATTGTCCCTGTAACTTTTCAAATACCTTCGACAAAGGTCTACCAAGGTTGGAGAATTGCCTGTTCCTGATGGCAGCAACCTCGACAGTAGCGGGCTTAGTCTTAGAATACCCCTCAAAAGTCCGCCTATTCTGGCCATAGGACTTTCTGTTTTCAGCCTCCTCTTCCTCAATATCCATGACAGTTTCCCTCAACTGTCGAAAATCAGAAATCATCGAAGTCATCCTCCTCAGCTTACTATAAATAGAGGGCTTGGTGCCCTTGATGATCATTTTGATTTGGTCCTTCTCAGAGGGCCGAGTCTGCATTTTCAGGAGCTGGCTTCTCCAGCGGTCTACATACTCCTTGAAGCTTTCTTCCGGCTTCTGCTTAGTGTTCTCCAAATCACGGAGTGACAAGTTAATTTCTAAGTCTGTAACATACTGCTTCAGAAAAGCATCAGCTAGTTCCTTCCAATCTTCCTTAACCTTCTTCTCAAGGCTATGATACCAAACCACAGGTGCCCCATCGAGTGACATCCCAAACATCTTTTGGACTTGGTGTTGTGATAGGCCCATTGAACTCATGACTGAGACATATTGTTTCAGATGGACCCTCGGGTCTCCGTTCCCATTAAACTTGGCCATGTCGGGCATTTTAAACTGAGCTGGCAGCTGTTCTCCGAAGGTCATTGCCTCATAATCTAGCAAATCCTCGTTCTTACCCCTCATTTTACGGGTAACTGTTTCAACCTGATCCCGAAGCTTCTAAAATTTTGCCTGAGACCCAATCACTCTGTCTGTTGCATATTCTGCCATGTCATCATCAAAAGTGGGGACGTCATCCCCCAACCCATTCGAAGGCTCATCACGCCTCACATTCTCAGAATTTCCCCCAGCACGGGGTACAACCATATTTGTCATGGCAGTAGTCAAGGCTTGCAACTGTTCAGTAATCTTGGCGAAACCATTTTCCAACTGATCCATCCGGGATACCTCAGTATCTGATTCACTCATGTCTGTTCTCAGTATTTTGGTGAGTCTTCCTTTTTTTCTAACCCAACGGGAATCTATGATGGCTTTCAGAACACAAGGGTTAACATGATGTATGTATGCATGGGGTGCATGAGATGCACCTAACATATATAACATACTAAGTCAACTAAAATTTTCAAACAAATCGGCCCGTTATCATTTTAGAAGCTTTTGGGCTAACTGTCATAGGAGTGAACTCGTCCCAGTTTAAATGGCCCAACGAGTACACATCTCATGGCAAGGAGCCCAACTAAATCCAAATGGTAATGTTCCGAACATAAGCACAAAGAAAGATAATGTAAACATACAACAATAATTTCTACAGAATGGCCCATCAACATTTCAGAAGCTTTGGGCCCAATGGTCATAAGGTACGAACTCGCCCCAGTTTAAATGGCCCAGCACATCCGTATTTCTAACAATGGTCCAACTGCATCCAAATGAGGATGGTCCACAAGCACATATTCAAGGAAATAATTGTTACTTTAGCCAACCCGGTCTATGGGTGGGTTAGCAAGAGTATAGACAAAGGCTTTCACCAGCGAAGGATGGCCCACAACTAGGTCTCCCCATTCAAGGGTTCGAGCAACCAAGTGAGCGCACCCTTTTTTATACACTAAGGTACGTGCCAATGAGCTATGGTGTGTGACGGACTTTCAAATGGATTTCCCGTTGTAAATTCCCCAGAGGGAAGGTGGAGCGAGGCTCACTTAAATACCCAAGCCTCTTAGGCTCTTATCACTTGGTGTCAGGAATAAACAACGAGTCCTCCAAATTAGTCCATCGCAATAGGCTACGAGTAGATGGCCATCTAGGTGCCTTCACAGCTTTTCCTTCTAGAAAGGTAGTGAATGAAGGAAGACACCAAACCATTACCTAGCCTCAAAATGCCATTGATTAAACCCTCACTTTATCCACTATAGACACGGTCAATTAAAACATAAATCCAAACATCACAAGACAATATTTCGGGGCCGATTCTCTATCCCCAGTGGAGTCGCCAGACTGTGGGAACACAGAAATCCAGAGCGACGCATGATGTCCCGGGCTCGCGGCCCGGTCGGGAGTACGGAGTAGCCACGGGGGACTAAACCGGAGAATAATGGAGTCGCCACCCGGTGTGAACCGGGAAAATGAGATTTAAGGCCGCACTCACCCCTCGCAAGGGAAGACCTCAAACCATTGGGTTCGGAATGGTCCCTTACTTATGCCACTTGTAATGACAGGATTTATGTAATAATTTAATCAGACTTAAGTAGCACTTATTTCCAAGAGTATCATGCTTCTAAATTCATTGGTACAAAATAAAACTTATACATACATTTCACATATATCTCACATCTAAGAACACATGCCTGAAAATACCTCAAAGTAACAACGAACATACAACTTCATTCAGCATATCATATTCATGAAAAACACAAGCATACATAATAACCGCACAAGCATACATGTGAGCACTTTTCCAAGTGATACGTGGAATTGTATCCCAAGTACAGACCGCATTACCGTCCATTCGGAATCGGCTATGGAATTTATGTCTGGGTTTCCACACGATATATCACAAGAAATAATACTCCAAAGTCATCATGGCATAGGTATATGAATCATAATGCGTTAAATCAAGACTAAGGCAAATGACACAACTAATGGAGTAAACATGCTTTTCATTATTATGTGCACAAAGATAAGAATGACTATGTGTGGTTCCATAAAAAAAATCACCTAAGAAACAATTATACATGGCATGTGATGAATATGTCTCAGTTCAGTGTGTTCGCATTCGTGTAGCGTTCGTAAACGCGTTCGAACGATAAATAGAAGGTTCGCGTTCGTATGGCGTTTGATAATGTATTCGAACGGAAATGAAACAGAATACTCACGTTCGTATGGCGTTTGTTAACGCGTTCGAACGGAAATGAGACCTGATGCATGATAAGGTAAAATGCATGCGCGTTCGAGTTGCGTTCATAAACGCGTTCGAACGGGAACAGACCTGATGCATGAAATGGGACGCAATACATAAACAATAAAATAAAGGGGCGCGGCGAAGTACTGCCGTAAAGGTGGCCATTTGGGGCTCTTGGTCTCTCAAAGAGAGGACCTTTAGACCAACATACTAAGCCCATGCGCGTCACATCACAACACATGAAATAAAGACAATAAAAGTGTAGGACTTCGTATGCCCAATTGAACGTACATTCAACCCAAACACACTTCGTCCAGCGCGGCGAAGTAGTGTCACAAAGGTGGCCTTTTAGGCTCTTCATCTCTCAAATAGAGGACCTTTGGACTAACTCACTAAGCCCATGCGCTCGATCGCATCACACATATAAAAATAAAGCCAATCATATCAAGACCAAGTATGCCCGATTGAACACATCTTACATCCAATCCGAACACACATTAACCGGCGCGGCAAAGCATCGTGGTAAAGGGTTTTAACCCCTCCCCATAAGGGATCTTTCATTCCACTTACTAAGCCCATGCGCTTGATTGAACCATGCATAAAAAGATAAAGACAATAATATCAAACTAAGTATGCCCGATTGAACGTATCTTGCATCCAACCGAACACACCTCAACCGGCGCGGCAAAGCATCGTGGTAAAGAGCTTTAACCCCTCCCCATAGGGGATCTTTCATTCCACTTACTAAGCCCATGCGCTCGATTGAATCATGCATAGATAAACAACATACAGAATTCAAGTGACGAAAAATAAACAAAAGCAACACAAAACAAAAGAGGGTGTTGTTTACTCAAGCGGTACGTGGAGTTGTGTCCCGAGTACAGATCATATTACCGTCCATTCGGAATCGGCTATGAAATTTATGTCCGGGTTTCCATCCGATATACCGCGAGAGTTGACACGTCTCTCATTTTATTCCACAGCCACAACATACTACATCTCATAATTCATGCATATTTATCTACTCAAGGGCCACAACATGCATTTCAACATGACAATCATGCAAGTAATATTTAATAAATAATACAAAAAAAACGAGTGTGAAAGATACCCTCAGGTCTAACCTTTTTTCCAACTTTCAGGCTTGCGTTTCACGGACGTCGGAAGGGTACAGCTCTTCAGCTTCTTCGGTTCACAGGTTTAGCGTCCTAGCTCACTGTTTTGATGTTTTGCTTGCGGTTCGAACTCCATTCTGCTCCTGTTCGGCCTCTGTTTTGCTGCTCACTGCTCAGGCCACCTGTTTTGACGTTTCAATGAACTGTTCCAAGTTTGTGTGGGTTCTTAGTGCAGTTGTGTGTGATTATTTTAAGGATTATGAATGCAGTCTCTTTATGTTACTGTTTTTAAGATTTTTAGGCAATGTTTTAAGTGTATTTTGCTGCTGTTTTAGGGGTTAAATTACTGCTGTTTGGGCATGATTTAGGGACTGGTTTGGGTCAGTTTTGGTGGGAAGGGGGCTGCTGTTCGGGGGTACTTTAGTGGCTGTTTGGGGCGTGTTGGGCTGTCGTTGGGGGTATATTTTTCGGTGATGTGTGGAGGCTTAGGGGGTTGCTATTTTCGGTGGTGATTAGGAGTTGTTTTGGTGGTTGGAGGGGGTGTGAATGGCTATTGTATTTTCGATAATATGAGAGTGTTTGAGGGCTTGTTGTTTTCGGTAATGTGAGAGTGGGGGTGAAGAGAGTTGTTTGTTATTATGTGTATGAGCTAGGGGTTGGAAATTCTTTTTTTTTTTTTTGTGATGGGCGTGAACTAGGAGAGCCAATGCCTTGGAGAGGTGTGGTTTATATAGAGAAAGGCTAGGGCTTCATCTTGTCTCACAAGGAAGGGATTTTGGCATTAAAATGAGGATTTGATTTGGTGTTGAGCAAGGAAAGTCAAAGATTGAGGGGGGACAAATCTTGGCTAGAATAGGAAGTCAATATCTTTAATTTGTTATGATTGATTTTAATTAGGCATGACATCTTTTTAATTTAGTATGTGATTTGTTTAGTTAGGAAGTTAATATATTTAATTTATCTTCATTAGGTATGATTATATTTTGTGTTTTATTTAATTGGTAAATGGTTTAAATATTTTATTTAATATTTAATGTTTAATTTAATTAAATTGGGATGTGTTTTATGGGCTTTGGGGAGCTAATTGGGCTGGGGTGCGAGGTAGCAGCAAAACCAGAAACACTGATGCCGTTCGAACGCCAATTTGAACGCCACACGAACGTCCGCAATCTGCCTGACGTTCGAACGAAGTAACGAACGCAGCACTAACGACAGTGAGCTTGTGAAATAAACTTGATGACGTACTTATTCTGAATTTCCCCTTCCGACCTCCGTTTCCCGCAATATCCTTAGCTAAAAAGGTAGTGCCTCCAACTGAGACTCATCATCGGGTTTCACATGCAAAAATGCAATGCCTACACTAACCCCCACTCCAGTTTATATATTTTATAGTTTACTCGAAGGTCGAGCTCGGGAGGATGGATACCGATGGCAGTCACTAGGGTATTCGGTCCTTCATGTCAAGTCAGAAATAGAGTCCAGTCTCAAATATTTGTAAAACAGAGTTAAATATGAGTATTCATGTATAGAGTTGTAACATTCATGGTATTGTCTGTTCATTCGAATGTATATTGTATTACGAGATATATTGTGGATTTGGGTATTAGTCCCATATATGAAATTATTTTGAGAAAATTATCAGTACTGTTTGTAATTAGAAAGTCAGTGGCTTAAGGGAATAGTACGGCATATTCCTTACTGGTAGCGTCTCTCGGATTTGGGATGTTACAAACAAGCAAGAGTTAGAGAAATTAGCCTAAGTTAGAGAAGTGTTTAGAGAAGATTTGGAAAATCTCTACAATATTTCAACAATGAGAAATTAAGATTGGATCTTGGAGGGAAGCTTGCTAGAAATAAGGAGAAGGAGATTAGATCTTTGTATCAAGCTTTCTAGGTAAGTTTGATATTCTCCTAAGCTATATTCTTCATTAGTTAGTTTTCATTAGTGAGACATATAGTGATGAATTATGTATTGGATACATAATAACATAGCTTGAAGTTGAAATTAGGCTAATTAATTGTGTATAGATGCTTTAGAAGTATAAACACAATATGCTTGTAATTGGGTCAAATATGTTCATGTTGGACATGGAATAATTAATAAGAGTTTGGAACTCTAGTTTAAATCTTTGAGCTATGGCTACCATTATATAATCACTTGACCACCTCTGAGTGACTTAGAATTGTTCATGAGTAATTTCATTGTGGGATTCTAAGTTGGTTTGTGTTTTGATTCAAACAAATACATATATATATTTAGAATACATGTATGTTTGTTGTATAACATATGTTGATGATGGTTTTGATGCTAAAATTGGTTCCACATCCGCCCCAACAAAATGGTATCAGCGCATGTCTTAGCCACACAACACATATGTTTTGAATTT
Source organism: Zanthoxylum bungeanum (assembly GCA_019454045.1). Taxonomy (NCBI): domain Eukaryota; kingdom Viridiplantae; phylum Streptophyta; class Magnoliopsida; order Sapindales; family Rutaceae; genus Zanthoxylum; species Zanthoxylum bungeanum. The sequence continues at coordinate 45,875 of SKCR01038938.1, read as the reverse complement.
ATGCCACGGTAATTTTAATTTAATTATGCATCAGTCATATTGGATATGCATTGTATGTTTTTAAATTAAAATTTTTAATTTTGACCCAAGCTTGTTAATGACTTGAATGTCATAAATCTTCTGTGATTAGATGATTGCTTTAATTAAGTAGTAGTATTGATAATATTGGAGCATTATTGGATGGTCCGTCTTTTCAATACGAAGATGATTGAGTTCTTACTACTTATGCCCAAGACCGTCATTATATGAGAGTATAACTGCTCGAAACTGAGGTCGCTCCGGTAAAACATTAGATGTAGCGTGATGAAATAACGCAGCCACCCAATACCGTCATTATTGTGAGGGTGTACATACGAAGCTCATTAGTGCATATTGAAAAGTATACATATGGAACACGTCGTAATCCAATACCGTCATTATGAGGATAAGAAACGATTCAGGATCAAATTAGGAGTCACATGGATGTGATTGACTGATAACTTCATAGACTGGGAAATGAATTTGAGGATTTTCTTCGACTCTGAGAAATTGGGATACGTGTTGGAGGGTTTGTTACCCATTACAGTAACTGAGGAGTCAATTCTTGAGGAACTAGAGAGTTTCCAAAAATGGAAAGATGATAATATAATAGTTAGATCATACATTCTTAATTCGTTGATTCCAGAGCTTAAAAGGTAATATTATGATATGTCTGACTCGTATAGTATGATTACATGGCACCAAGAATTGTTCATAAATCAATAACATGTCTTGGTTCACAGAGTAACGGTGGAACTGTTCCACTCGATACTTGATGAGGGTCAGGCTGTGAGTCCACATGTGTTTCATATGATCGATTTGATTGAGCAATTGATGTTAGTGTCCTAGACATGCCACGGGATCTCTAAGCGTGATTAGTGTGTGAATAAATCAAGAAAGTTGCGGAATACTTACATTGATCGGATTGAGTTCAAAACTTTTATGGATGTTGAAGCTTTCAAGCTCATGGGTGAGTATCCCTATCACCTTCAAATGACTCCCATATGTGCTAGCAAGAACAAAAGGAATAAATTTTGTGCCCAAGAGAGAGAGAGGGAAGCAATCGTCATGTTGAACTAAGGGCATTTGCTTTCTTTCTAAAAGAAACAGAGGCCAATTCTTTCTAGAAGTTTTAATGGCCACACGGCCATTTTGCTTCTGTGGAGAATTCGGCCATTGAGAGTAAAGGCCATTCGGCCATTTACTTTTTTTTTTTCTTTCAGAGATGCCAAATGGCTTATTTTGACCTTTGTTTTTAAAAAACAGAGGCTATTCGGCTAATTTTAAGAAAAGAACAACGACCACTTGCTTTTATTTCTCTTAAGAAAAACAAAAAGTTGTCTTTTTGGCCAGTAAAGTGAATCAATGGCCATTTGTTCTATTACTCAATTAAAGCAAAAATTGCTTCGGTCGAGGAGAGAGAAAATTAAAGAATTTCCAAAATTCATTAATAATTATTCTTTTACTTGTTTGGTGTGATGGGTTAGTAAATCCAATTAAATTATCCCAACAACTTCCATCAACAAATGATTAGTTGATGTATGTAAGTGGGTCTCATCTCATTGAATTCAAAATTCAAATTACTTACACATCATACTTTTGGGCTCGGGTTCGTTTAATCCGATTAAACGAATTTTCCGTCGCGACATAATTAAATCCAATTTAATTAAATAATAATGCCCAGCAAAATTATTACGAAAGTCGCTTACGAATTAATTCTAAATTAATTCGTTCGCCCGAATTAAATCCAATTTTAATTCCGCTTTGAAATCTGATTTCATATAATATATCTAATATATTATTTTAGCACAATTAAATAAATTAAATAGTAAAATCTAATTTAACTATTAAATTTATTTTACCGATTAATTCCAAATTAATCTCGTTCTCTCCTCTAGACGAATTTAATACCAGATAAATTCTCGACGCAATTAATCCCAGATTAATTATTTCTCTGATAATTAATCCCAGATTAATTCTTGCCGTAATTAATCCCAGATTAATTTTCTCTCTCTCATAATTAATCTCAGATTAATATTATTCGAGTCAAATATCATCGGTGAATCTTTAGGATGCGACCCAAGAGATCCTTGGATATGTTGGCAGTAAATACGGTTATTGGACTATCCGAATACGTGCGTACTCGGTACCACGTTCTTACCGATTTTCAAGACATGGTTGGCTTCTAGCAAAGCACCGTGCCTACCAAATTCTCCAGAAATATTCTTCTACGGAATACAATATCTTTGTCAGGCGTAGTATACGTAGTATTGCGTATTACGATCCAGTATCGGATGTCACATGCTAGGCCTGGGGCTGGAATTTTGTCTGTCCTGAACGAAGCATATATCGGATCAGTAGAAACTAGTCTCTTTATGATCGGAAAGTCATGACCTAGTCATACTTCCCCGATGGCTATAACACTTAGAGTACCAGTTCTGTATCCCTGCGTGATCATCATCTCCATATGACTGAAGTGATACTTCCTTCTTGACATCACACCCAATACACTACGATTCTCAGTATACCCAGAAGAGGCGTACACAGAACCTGTTAAAGCCCCGGACGACCAAAACCAAAGTATATTGATTGTCGCAAGTATTAATGATGCAAGTCTCAAGTTAATACCAAATACACCTACCCTGATTCGGATCCCCATAGACACATAGTCATACTACCAATGAGATTCCGAGGGGTCTATCCAGAGCGAAGCTGTTTCCGTACCATCGGTAAACAGAACCTTATATTACACTTGCATGAGTCTCCAATACCCAAATATATGAGAACTATACCATTATGCTTCCATGACACGCGCAAGTGTAATACTAGGTTATTCCGCATTATCGATGTCCAGTTTCAATAATACTACGGCTATAGATATTTAATGATTAAACCTTTGTGGATTAATACTGTCTCATATCTTATTAATCCAGAACTAATCATAAGGACTTTTATCATTTATATATCCCTGTAATCCAATTACAAATGATAAAATAGCAATTTCTTTTGTAACATAGTTAATTTATACAAAAACACCATGTTCTGTACAAATAGCGATGCTATGGGTCATATATGTCCAACAATCTCCCACTTGGCCTATAGCAAATCACTCAAGATTCTAACATTTGAACTATGTACGGGTTGCTCAAACTTCTGCTGAGAAATAGCTTTCGTCGGTGGATTTACAAGGTTATCATCTGATGCGATTTATTCGATCATCACATCGCTACGATGTATGATCTCACGAATCAAATGAATTAGTCGAAGTACATACTTGGATCATTGATGAGACCGCGATTCTTTAGCCTGTGCTGTAGCCCAGCCCAGCTGCTAACAGAACTACTCCTAATCTAATTAGGAATTTTATAGATAAAAAATGCTTCTTTTGCTGCCTCAACTGCAGCAATGTTCCGCTCTTGTTGTTTATTCGACAACAATATCTTGCTTGTAATATTTCCAGCTCACTGTTCCGTTATTCAAAATATATAGTACCCATATTACGACTTACAATCGTTGTTATCGGTTTGGAAACTTACAGCGGTGAACCTAGTTACCTCAAGTTCTCCTTACCTCATATTTTAAGAAAGCATCATTAGTTCGTCCAAGATACTCAAGGATGTTCTTTACATCAATCCAGTGACCATCACTTGGATTGGCCTGATTGCGTCTACATATGCTCAAAGCATATGAGACATCAGGTCACGTACATTTCAAAACGTACGAACACTGAGAGAGTGTCAACAGCTTTCTAGATCTATCCCAGTAGATCTTTATTCCTAGAATAAAGCCTGCTTCTCCCATGTATTCCATGGAGAATTTTAATGAAAGCCAAGCTTTCACCGATTATATTATGGGAATGTTATTGCTAAGAAGCAATACATCATCAACTTATAGGACATTCATTGTCAGTGCGCTCCCACTAACCTTCTTATATACACAAGAATCATCTTCGTTTTGAATAAAATCATATACCATTATGATCCCATCAAAATGTTGGTTCCAAGAACGCTATGCTTGCTTCAATCCATAAATATATTGATTTAACTTGAAAACCTTTTTTGCATGTTTTGACACGACAAAACCGTCAGGATGTTGCATACAAATATCCTCCAAAAAGTTTACATTAAGGAAATCGGTTTTGGCGTTCAACTGCCATATTTCATAAATGAAATATGCAGCAATAGCAAGCATTATCCGAATGGATTTAATCAAGGCAACATGTGAAAAAATTTTGTCGTAGTCGACACTATGTCATTGACGATACCCTTTTTGTATAAGCCTAGCTGTGTACATTTGTTTGTTGCCATCCATGTATGTCTTCCTTGAAGACCTATTTAGTACCATTAGGCACAATGCCTTATGGTACATCAACCAGTGTCCAAACCTAGTTGGTATACATGGAATCTATTTCGGACTTCATGGCACTTTGCCATAAAAGGAGTCGATACCTTGTATCACTTCCTCATACGCAGCTGGTTCATCTTTCTCAATAAGATTAATATCTACATTAGGTGAGATCAGAAACCCATACCTCCTAGGTTGTTTTCTGACTCTCTCCGACCTACGCGGTTCTTGTGTATTCGAAGATTATTGGTACAATTTCACCCCTGATGAACTGTTGGTGTTCCGTGAAGACTCGGTGCTTGAAACAGTAGTACTCCGATTTTCATCGAGTTTTACTTTCCTCCCACTTACCACTGCATATAGGAATTCCTCCTAGGAAAACAACATGGAGAGCAACAATTACATTGTTCTCTTGTGAGTTGTATAAGTACTATACTTTAGTTTCCCTAGGACAACCTATAAATATGCACTTATCTGATTTGGGTTCTAGTTTGGTACCATCCAAACATTTAGTGTATGCCCAGCATGTTAGACAATTATGACCCATAGCGTCACTATTTGTAAAAGACATTGTGGTTTTTGTACAAATTAATTATGTAGCAATGAAATTGCATTTTATCATTTTGTAATTTGATTACTTGAATATATAAATGATAAAAGTCCTTATGATTAGTTCCAGATTATAAGATATGAGACAGTATCAATGCATAAAGGTTTAATCATTAAATATCCCTAGTTGTAGTATTATCGAGACTGGACATCGATAATGCGGAATAGACTAGTATTTCACTTGTGCGTGTTATGGAAGCGTAACGGCATAGTTCTCATATATTTAAGTATTGGATACTTATGCAAGTGTGATAGGAGGTTGTGTTTACCAAAGGTACGGACACAGCTTCACTCTGGATAGACCCCGCAGAATCCCATTGGTAGTATGACTATGTGTCTATGGGAATCCGCATCAGGGTAGGTGTATTTGGTCTTAACCTGAGACTTGCATCGCTAGTACTTGCGAAAATCAATACGCTTTGGTTTTGGTCGTCCAGGACTTTAACAGGTTCTGTGTACGCCTCTTCTGGGTTTATTGAGAATCGTAGTGTATTGGGTGTGATGTCAAGATGGAAGTATCACTTCAGTCATATGAAGATAATGATCACGCAGGGATACAGAACTGGTACTCTAAATTGGTTGCAACCATCGGGATAATATGACTTGGTCATGATTATCCGATTAAAGAGACTAGTTGCTTGTAATCTGATATATGCTTCGTACGGGGCAGACACTATTCCAGCCCCAGGCCTTGCATGTGACATCCGATACTGGATCTTTATACGCAATACTACGTATACTACGCCTGATACAGATTATATATTCCATTAAGAATATTTCTGGAGAATTGGGTAGGCACGATGCTTTTCTAGAAGCCAACCATGTCTCGTAAATCGGTAAAAATATAGTACGAGGTACGTACGTGTTCGGATAGTCCGACGACCGGATTTACTGCCAACATATCCAGGGATCTCTTGGGTCGCTTCCTGAAGATTCACCGATGACGTATGATTCGAACATAATTAATCTTGGATTAATTACGGAGAGATTTTATCTAGGATAAAATACTATTTGAAGAGAGAGAACGATTAATTCGGAATTAATCGATAAAATAATATATTTGATATATTATTAATCGAAATTAGATTTCGACGCGGAATTAAAATTAGATTTTAATTCGGGCAAACGAGTTAGTTTAGAATTAATTCGTAAGCGACATGAATAGTAAATTTGATTTAATTACGTCACAACGGAAAATTCGTTAATTCGGAATTAACGAACCCGAGCCCGAGATGTGTTTGCGAGGCCACTCCGATTTTGAATCAAGTGCGGCCACAAGTCACATCACTCGTCACATCTCTCGTCACATCACATGTCACTTTAGTGATGGATGTCCATTCACCTTTATGGTGAGTAACAACTAATCACTATTCATGATGTTGGTTGTTGAGAGCCTTTAATGCCATTTTGGATCCAAATTTGAGTTTTGACTTTTTGAAAGCAATATACCAAACTTTGGTAACACTTTTGGAATAACTTGTTTTTAGAAAACAAAATCAAAACACACTCTCTCTCTCCTTTTGCTCATTGCCGTGAGCATCCACCAAGAACAAAGAAAATTGTTTTCTTTCTACATTTGCTAGCACACATCAAAGGATCATAAAAGGTGATAGGGAAACCAACCTTAGAGCTTGGAATCCTTTCAAAACCTTGGAGCTCATTCATCTTCTACAAATGATCACCTTGGTCGAATTCAACAAAGAGATTTTGGTGTTCATCTTCTTCAAAATCCATCGTCAAAACAAGGGGTTGGATCCCTATAAGATGATGGCGAAGTTGCACGATCTCCACTGATCTAATCTTAGATCGCAAAGATATGAGTTGCAGAAGAAGCTCTTTCGCGCACGAATGTTAGAGGGTACGTCTGTTGACCATCATGTCTCACAGATGATTACTGACATTGAGCAGCTCGGACAGATGGGCATAGTCTTCGAGGCTGAGACTTCAGTGGATTTGATCCTACAGTCTCTCCCCGACACTTGGAGTGGGTTCATCATGAACTACAACATGTTGAACCAAGACCAAACTCTTGGAGAGTTGATGTCCACTATGCGTGAGGCAGAAAAGGACCTCCTTAAGGGCAAGAAGTGCGAGGCGCACTATGCTTCAACATCTCAGACTCCAAGGGCTTGGCCCAAGGCGACTGGAGGTGTAAAAAGAAAAAGCATAAGAAGAAGGGCAAGGCCAAATCGTCAAAGGGTTCTAGGAAACCCAAGGACAAATCCCAAGATGTATGCTTGCAGTGCGGGAAGCGGGGTCACTGGAAGCGTGACTTCCGCGAGAACAAGGCACACATGAAGGAAATCAAAGCGGGCAAGGCATCGGCTTCAGGTATGTTTGTTATAGAAATAAACATGTCTACTTCTAGTTTTAAAAATTGGATTTTTGATTCTGGTTGTGGTACTCACATATGTACTGATGTGCAGGATCTGCGGATTAGCAGGAGACTGGCCTCAGAAGAGATTGACCTCCGCGTTGGAAATAGGACACGAGTTGCCGTTTTGGCCGTGGGCACTTATGTTTTGGAACTGCCTTCAGGGCATGTACTTGAACTTATAAACTGTTAATTTGTACCTAGTATGACTAGGAATATAATTTCTGTATCTATGTTAACCCAATGCGGGTATACTTTTGTATTTAGAAACACTGGGTGTTTTATGTATAAAAATGATATAGAAATTTGGACAGCTGATGCAAATAATGGTCTTTATATTTTGAATATAAATCAATCTCAAACATATAATGTAACAAACAAAAGGGTTAAAGTAAGTAACAAATATGAAACTTATATGTGGCATTGTCGTCTGGGACACATAAACAAGACACGTATATCCACACTTTCGAAGAGTGGGTACTTGGACGGATTTGATTCAAAAATCATATGACGTTTGGGAATCTTGTTTATTGGGCAAGATGCCTAAATCACCTTTTAGCGGTAAAGGTGTATGTGCCACCGAACTGTTAGCCCTTGTTCATAGTGACGTTTATGGGCCCATGTCTAGCCAGGCTAGAGGTGGATATGAATACTTCATAACCTTTACGGAAGATGCATCACATTTTGGTTATGTGTATCATATGAGACACAAGTCAGAAACTTTTGAGAAATTCAAAGAGTTTCGACACGAAGTAGAAAAAAAGACCGGAAAAAGTATTAAGACATTACGGTCGGACCGTGGTGGGGAATTCTTGAGCAATGAGTTTCTTGATTACTTGAAAGAATATGGTATTCTTTCACAGTGGACTCCTCCCGGAACACCGCAATTAAACGGTGTGTCCGAACGGAGAAACCGAACTTTGTTTGACATGGTGAGGTCTATGATGAGTCGCACAGAGCTACATATTTCCTTCTGGGGATATACATTGAACAGTGCAATACTTATTTTGAATAAGGTTCCGTCAAAGTCTGTTTTGTTGGACAATTATGACCCATTGCGTCACTATTTGTACAGATCATGGTGTTGTTGTACAAATTAACTATGTGACAAAGGAGATTGCTCTCTTATCATTTGTGATTAGATCACATAGATATATAAATGATAGGAGGTCCTTATGATTTGTTCCTGGATTGAGAATGATATGAGATAGTATCAGTCCATGAAGGATAAATCATTAAATATCCCTAGTCAAAGCATTGTCGAGATTGGACATCGATAAATGCGTACAAGACTAGTATTACACTTGTGCGCGTTGTGAGGGCACAACGACATAGTTCTCATATATTTTGGTATAGGATTCTCATGCAAGTGTAATAGGAGGTTGTGTTTTACCGATGGTACGGGAAACAGCTTCGCTCTGGATAGACCCCCTCGGAATTCCATTGGTAGTATGACTATGTGTCTATGGAAGTCCGAAATCAGGGTAGGTGTATTTGGTCTTAACTTGAGACTTGCACCGCTAATACTTGCGACAATCAATATACTTTGGTTGCGGTCGTCCAGGGCTTTAACAGGTTCTGTGTACGCCTATGCTGGGTATATTGAGAATCGTAGTGTGTTGGGTGTGATGTCAAGACGGAAGTGTCACTCCAGTCATATGGAGATGATGGTCACGTAGGATACGGTACTAGTTCTCTTAAGTACTGCAGTCATCGGGATAAAATGACAAGGTCATGTTTATCCGATTATAGAGACTAGTTACCAGACATCCGACATGTGTTTCGTACGGGGCAGACACAATTCCAGCCCCAGGCCTAACACGTGATCATCTGATACTGGATCGACATACACAATACTACATATACTACGCCTGATATAGATCCTTTATACCTGTAAGGATATTTATGGAGAATTGGGTAGGCATGGCGCTTTGCTAGAAGCCAACCTTGTCTTGTAAATCGGTATAAACGTAGTACGAGGTACTTACGTGTTCGGATAGTCCAACGACCGAATTTACTGCCAACATATCCGGGGATCTCATGGGTCGCTTCCCGAAGATTCACCGATGACGTATGACTCGCACTCTAAATTAATCTGGGATTAATTGCGGAGATATTTTATCTGGGATAAAATATGAATTAAAGAGAGATAACGATTAATTTGGAATTAATCGATTAAATAATATATTCGATATATTATACGAAATTGGATTTCGACGCGGAATTAAAATTAGATTTTAATTCGGGCGAACGAATTAATTTAGAATTAATTCGTTAGCGACATGAATAGTGATTTCACTAGGCGTAATCATTTAATTACGACACCACGGAAAATTCGTTAATTTAGAATTAGCGAACCCGAGCCCGAGATTATTTGCGAGCGTATTCGTATTTCGAATTCGAGTGCGGCACGTAAGTCAAATCAAGCGTCAAATCGCAAGTCGCATCAAGCGTCAAATCATTAGTCACTTTGAGTGAAGTGACAACTTTTCACTTGATTTGATTGATTGATGGATTGATTGATTGATGTTGGTGGTTGGCATTTATGGCTTTGACTGTTTGACTTTTTAAAACAAAATTTTGGTATATGTTTTGGAAATGATTACCAAAATTTGAAAACACATTTCCATCTCTCTCTTTTATTTTTGGAGCCAAAACTCCTTTATCTCTCCTTCACGATCTTGGACCGAATTCTTCACTGGTTTTTGTTGGGCAGAAATCGTGAGCTAGGGAAGCAAGAGTGATGATTTTGTGGCAAAAATCAGAGAGCTAGCACTCCGAGAGACATGCGAAGGTGATAGGGAAGTCCACCCATGAGCCGGGAATCATTTGACGAAGCTTGGAGCTTGGATTCTTAAAGATTAATGGCGAAAATGGAGACTCAACAGCAGTGGACTGCCGTGAGCTGCAGTGGGCAGAAAGTGAAATTTTTGTTCGTTGCCGCGTCGCTCAACCGATCGATGTGAGTATTCCGCAACTCCCTCGTTGTATTCGCACTTGTTTCATGCTTGTTTAATGATCTTGGGACCTTAGCAAACACCAACAATGGTATCAGAGCAAGGTTGAGCATGAAAATTTTAGAGCTTAAAATTTGTATAAAAATGTGTTTGAACATGATTTATGAAATTGGATGAATGAATATGTTTAAATGTGTTTTAATTGATGATTGATTGGATCAATTTGAAGAAAAATTATTTGGAACAAATTTGCCAAAATTTTGGTGTTGGCCGAATGTCACTATGCCGTAATTCTTGGTGATTTTTGTTTTTTGATTCATTGGATGAGTTGGAAATCATTCGGGAATGTTGATTAATGTCGATTGTGGATTTAATTGGATTGAAACAGAATCGGACACAAATTGCCCAAATTGCCGAGAATGATATAGCATGTAATTGGGTTTGATTTTTGATCAAAATGGTGGACACTAATTGATGTAATTGAGCATGATTAATTAGGCTAATTGGTGTTTTGGAAATGTTAATTGGGTAATTAATTGTGTTATACACTTTATGTAATTTAATTGAGAAATTTGGAATTTTTTGAATTAAATTATTTGGGCTTAAAATTGGATTTGGCTTTCAATGTTGTAAATGGGCTTATTGGGCTTGGTTGTACTAAGTTGGGTTTAGGCCAAAATTGGTTGGATCCAATTGGGCCCAAAACCGCTTCCATAAAGCCCAAATGCGACTAATGGACCTTTAAAGTTTAATTGGGCTTAAATTGATTTCTGGGCTTATGGGGTAACTCCCGGATTGGATTTTGGTTATTTGGTTTGACCCGAGTTGACCAAAAGTCCACGCCTTAAGAAATTAATTAAAAGCCCATTGGACTTTAATTAAATTAATATTGGATATTAATCGGGCTTTGAGACCCCTAACGATTAAATTTGGAATTTAAATCGTAAAGGTTTATTAATAAAGTGTAGTATTTAATTTGGAATTAAATAGCGAATTAGTATTAAATACAAATTGAATTGGATTTAATTATGTAGTTTAATTTAATTCGAGAATTCGTACTTTGAGTACTTATTCGCAAAACGAGTTTGACTCGAGCAAAATCAAATCGTTGTTTGAACATTGAATGGTCACTAATTTCAGATAATTAATTTGATTAGATTGATTGATAACATGCTTATGTGAATACATGGTTGCGATGCATGAATAATGTATATCGGATGGATATTAGATGGGTTGGGCAATTTTAGAAATTGTTGTAATAAATTTGGAATTTATTAATTGGACCTGTGTGTCCAGCCTTATTACCTTCTTATTCTTTGTATTCTCTTCTCACCCATCCCCTCAATGTAAATGAGGTTTCTTTAGAAGTGTAGTGTAACAGGTAGAAGAAATATTTGTGCTAGCGGGAGAGAGAAAGGGAGAGATTTGATCTAGGATCAATGTGTAAAGTATCCATCCGCATATCATTATTATTTATTTATACGCGCTTTATTATGTGTTTAGAATGTATGTTTAAGGGTGTATGATGATGAGACCTTAACAAAGATAATAAATTGGTTGCCAATTTGCACTCGAAAAACCCTCACAAATATTAAGCGTTTTTCCTTCCATTGAGTGATTCTTACTCAAGATCTAAGACTGGCATTGGCTTGTTGGCCAAAGTCAAGGCCTTTGTCCGTCGAAGATGTGTTTGAATCACCAGAGCTTTGTTCCATATTGGTGTCTTGTCCAAGTTGTGGTTTGTTGGCCAAAGTCAAGACCATTTCTTGTCCATCGATATTGATTACGAAGCTTTCCATGATCAATGGGTCGCGCTTAACTGGGATCACTAAGTTTGTTGTGCCAAAGCCAAGGTTTAGTTGATTCATAGGAAAAAGGTTAGGCAATATATTGGATATATTGGCATATATAAGATATATGTTTCGGACTTGGATGTCCCCCTACTGGATCTAGGAATTGGATTGGATCCAATTGATCTTAGAGATCTACCTAGTTAATTATCATACATTTTGTTGGCCAAAGTCAAGATTGTGTGATATTTAACAGGATCCTAGCCCACTAGGAAACACGGTTTCCCGAGTACTCGACAGAGGGTTAGAGGCTCGCCCAAAAATAGTGGGAGGCAAGAATTGAATTTGCAATATTCGTTTAATTACTTGCCATACGCGCTCAAACAAATATCATTCGTCAAATATATTAAATGTTAGTTGGACTAATATTTAAACGTTGTTTTAATTAATAGTTGGACTATATTCAAACAATTCATTTATAGTTGATTTTATAATTGGATTATAGTAATCAATATAATTGATTTATTTTAATCTATTAAATTATAGTTGATTAAATAGTTGGACTATTGTAATCATTATAATAAATAGTACCAAAATCGTTGATTAAATAGTTGGACTATTAAAATCAAGATAAAATTGAAAGATTGACATTTAAAACATAATCCTAGGGAAAATGTATTTAAATGGTTTAATTTTCAAATGGGAATAAACTTCAGGATGGACCTGGAAAATAATAAGTTACTTTATTTGATAAAATAACATATTATGCCTAAGCCCGGAGTTAAGAAATAGTAGAGCATAATCTTTGGAAGATTTATGTAATGATAACTTTAGTTCTTAATCCATTGAGCTTGTCGCAGTAGACTCCTTAATTTCTGAATCAGAACTAAGGATTAGATCCTTAAAGTATGATAAAGAAATTGAAGGATCTTCATAAATCTATACTTAGATTTTAGAAGTACTAAAATTGCAATATTAACTCTTGGAGGGTTAATGACTATTCTCAATGAGACAAAGTCAAACTTTGCAATTAGGCAAGTAGCGCAAGGCGCACCTTACTTCGATATTCTAGAAGTCCAAGGATTAGCCAAAGGCTTCCGGAGTGTGGAAAATGGCAAAGGCAAAATCATTATAATCTTCTAGGAAGATATAGGACATATCCCAAAATGTCTGCCTAAATTGTGGCAAACGGGATCGCGGAAGCGTGACTGCCGTTTGGACAAAACAGACATGAAGGAATTGAAGACGAGCAAGGCTCTGACTTCAAATATGTTTGTCAAGATTATGTTCACTTCTAGTATTGAAATTGGATTTTAAATACTTAGTGTGATACATAAAATATGTGTATTGATGTTCAGAATCTGTTATGAACAGGATACTGACTTCAATAGAGATTAATCTGTGAATTGGAAACGGGACGAAAATCGCTGTTTCAACCGTAGATACCTATTTTAGGAACTACCCTCGGGTTTGTACCTAAATTAGGAAACTGTTATAATGTAACTAGTTTGACTAGATACATTATCTCTATATCAGTGTTTAATCAATTGCGGATTGACCTTTATATTCTAGAACACTAAAGTGTTTTATTATAAAAAGATGATATTGAGATAAACACATTAGATGTGAATAACAACATTTATATTTTGAATATAAATATATCTGAAACATATTACATGACAAACAAATACCTCAAACTGATTTGATCAGAAGAAACTAATTTGTGGCATTGTTGTCTGGGACACAATTAAACAAGACTCGTATATCCACACTTTTGAAGAGTGGGTACTATGACATATTTGATACTATTCAAATAAAGTCTACGAATCTAGTTTATTGGGCAAAGTGCCTAAAACACCTTTACTTGGTAAAAGTGTAAGTGCCACCGATCTGTTAGCCCTAGTTCATAGTGAAGTAAGTGGGCCCATATCTAGCTAGGCTAGATTGGATATTAATATTTCGTGACCTTTACGGATGTGGCATCGCATTATGGTTATGTGTTTCTTTTGAAGAACACAAATCGGAAAATTTTATAGTTTCGACACGAAATAGACAAACAGATCGGCTAAAATATTAAACCATCACGGTGAGACCGTAATGGAAAATACTTAAGCGATAAGTTTCTTATATACTTGAAAGAGTAAAGTATTCTTTCAAATGAGGACTCCTCTCGGAACACGTCAGTTTGACGGTGTGTCCGAACTAGACAAACTGATTTTTGTTGGACATGATAAGGTTAATCATGAGTCGCTCTGAGCTACCATTTCCTTCCATGGATAAGCATTAACAGTGCAGAACTTATTTAGAATAAGGTTCCATAAAAATCTGTTTGACAGATTTCATATTAGATATGAACAGGAAAGAAACTGGGTTTCTCATTCCTGAATATTTGGGTATGTTGGGCATATATTTGGATGATACCAAACTAAAACCCAAATTGGATAAGTTCCAATTGTAGGTAATCCTAGGATACCAAAGTATAGTACTTATACAACTTGAGAACGGTTTTATTGTTGCTTACCATGCGGTTTTCCTAAGAGGAATACCTATATGCAGTGGTAAGTGGGAGGATAGTAAAACTCGATGAAAATCGGAGTAATACTATTCAAGGCACCGATTCCTAATGGAACACTAATAGTTCATCAAAGATGAAACTATACCATTAATCTTCGAATACACAAGAACCGCGTATGTCGGAGAGAGTCAGAAAACAACCTGGGGTATGGGTTTCTGATCTCACCTTATAAAGATGTTAATCTTTTAAGGTATACCAACTGACTACGTATGAGGAAGTGATACAAGGTATCGACTCCCTAATTATGGCAAAGTGCCATGATATCCGAAATGGATTCCATGTAAATCAACAAGTTTGGATACTAGTTGATGTACCACAAGGCATTGTGCCTATTGGTACTTTATAAGTCTTCTAGGAAGACATACATGGATGGCAACATACCAACGTATAAATCTAGGCTTATTACGGAAAGGTATCGTTATCAACATTATGTTGATTACGATTCAACCTTTTACCTGTTGCCATGGTAAATCCATTTGGATAATGCTTGCTGATGCTGCATGTTTCATTTATGAAATATGACAGCTGAACGGGAAAATCGCTTTCCTGAAAAGGAAACCTTTAGGAGGATGTTTACAACATCCTGTCGGTTTTGTCGTACCAAAACTAGCAAACAAGGTTTGCAGGTTATTTGATCCATGTTTGGATTAAAGCAAGCATAGGTTCTTGGAATTATTGTTTTGATGTAATCATAATGGTGTATGGTTTAATTCAAAATGAAATGATTCTTGTGTATATAAGGAGGTTAGTGGGAGCGCACTAACAATGGATGTCCTATAAATAATGATAATATGTCATTTCTTGGAAATGATATTCCCATAATAACTATCGGTGAAAGCTTGGCTTTCATGAAATACTCTCCGAGAAATCGTACATTGAAAAATGTACGTGAGCTGGTGTCTCATACGCTTTGAGCATATGGATTCACAAACATGCCAATCCGAGTGATAGTCACTGGATTGATATTAAGAACATACTTAGTATCTTAGAGAACTAAGGATGCTTTCTTAAACTATGGAGAAAGGAGAACTTGAAGTGACTGGGATCACTACTGCAAGTTTCCTAAACCGATAAAAACGACTATAAGTCGCACAACGGTACTATACTGTTTGAATAACGGTACAGTGAGCTGGAAATCTTCCAAGCAAGATATTGTTACCGAATACACAACAAATGCGGGTTATTGCTGCAGCTGAGGCGGCAAAAGAAGCCATTTGGGTCGATAACAAATCTAATTAGATTAGATATAGTTCTGTTAGCAGCTGAGCTAGGCGTCAGCACAGGCTAAAGAATTAATGGTCTCATCAATGATCCAGATACATACTTCGATATTCATCTGATTTGTACGGATCATACATCGTCGCGATGTGATGATCGTATAAATCGCATCAAACGATAATCATGCAAATCCGCTGACGAAAGCTTTTTCTCAGTAGTTTGAGCCAACCGTATATAGTTCGAGTGTAAGACACTCGAGTGACTGGCAATAGGCCAAGTGGGAGATTGTTGGACAATTATGACCCATAGCGTCACTATTTGTACAGATCATGGTGTTGTTGTACAAATCAACTATGTGACAAAGAAGATTGCTCTCTTATCATTTGTGATTAGATCACCTAGATATATAAATGATATGAGGTCCTTATGATTTGTTCCTGGATTGAGAATGATATGAGACAGTATCAGTCCATGAAGGAAATCATTAAATATCCCTAGTCAGAGCATTGTCGAGATTGGACATCGATAAATGCGTAAAAGACTAGTATTACACTTGTGCGCGTTATGAGGGTACAACGACATAGTTCTCATATATTTGGGTATAGGATGCTCATGCAAGTGTATAGGAGGTTGTGTTTTACCGATGGTACGGGAACAGCTTCGCTCTGGATAGACCCCCTCGAAATTCCATTGGTAGTATGACTATGTGTCTATGGAAGTCTGAAATCAGGGTAGGTGTATTTGGTCTTAACGTGAGACTTGCACCGCTAATACTTGCGACAATCAATATAATTTGGTTGCGGTCATCCAGGGTTTTAACAGGTTCTGTGTACGCCTATGCTGGGTATATTGAGAATCGTAGTGTGTTGGGTGTGATGTCAAGACGGAAGTGTAACTCCAGTCATATGGAGATGATGGTCACGTAGGATACGGTACTAGTTCTCTTAAGTACTGCAGTCATCGGGATAAAATGACAAGGTCATGTTTATCCGATTTAGAGACTAGTACCAGACATCCGACATGTGCTTCGTACGGGGCAGACACAATTCCAGCCCCAGGCCTAGCACGTGATCATCCGATACTGGATCGACATACATAATACTACGTAACTACCCCTGATATAGATCCTTTATTCCTGTAAGGATATTTTGGAGAATTGGGTAGGCATGGCGCTTTGCTAGAAGCCAACCTTGTCTTGTAAATCGGAATAAACGTAGTACGAGGTACTTACCTGTTCGGATAGTCCGACGACCGAATTTACTGCCAACATATCTGGGGATCTCATGGGTCACTTCCCGAAGATTCACCGATGACGTATGACTCGCACTCTAAATTAATCTGGGATTAATTAGAAGAGAGAGAAAATTAATCTGGGATTAATTGCGGAGATATTTTATCTGGGATAAAATATCAATTAAAGAGAGATAACGATTAATTTGGAATTAATCGATTAAATAATATATTCGATATATTATACAAAATTGGATTTCGACGCGAATTAAAATTAGATTTTAATTCAGGCGAACGAATTAATTTAGAATTAATTCGTTAGCGACGTGAATAGTGATTTCGCTAGGCGTAATCATTTAATTACGACGCAACGGAAAATTCGTTAATTTAGAATTAGCGAACCCGAGCCGGAGATTATTTGCGAGCATATTCACATTTCGAATTCGAGTGCGGCACGCAAGTCAAATCAAGCGTCAAATCGCAAGTCGCATCAAGCGTCAAATCATTAGTCACTTTGAGTGATGTGACAACTTGTCACTTGATTTGATTGATTGATGGATTGATTGATTGATGTTGGTGGTTGGCATTTATGGCTTTGATTGTTTGACTTTTTAAAGCAAAATTTTGGTATATGTTTTGAAAATGAATTACCAAAATTTGACAACACATTCCATCTCTCTCTTTTCTTTTTGGAGCCAAAACTCCTTCATCTCTCATTCACGGTCTTGGACCGAATTCTTCACTGGTTTTTGTTGGGCAGAAACTGTGAGCTAGGGAAGCAAGAGTGAGGATTTTGTGGCAAAAATCAAGAGAGCTAGCACTCCGAGAGACATGCGAAGGTGATAGGGAAGTCCACCCATGAGCCGGGAATCATTTGACGAAGCTTGGAGCTTGGATTCTTAAAGATCAATGGCCGAAAATGGAGACTCAACAGCAGTGGACTGCCGTGAGCTGCAGTGGGCAGAAAGTGAAATTTTTGTTCATTGCCGCATCGTTCAACTGATCGATGTGAGTATTCCGCAACTCCCTCGTTGTATTCGCCCTTGTTTCATGCTTGTTTAATGATCTTGGGACCTTAGCAAACACCAACATGTTCAACAGACTCCGTATGAAATATGGACAGGAAAGAAACCAGGTTTCTCATTCCTGAAGATTTGGGGTTGCTGGGCATACGTCAAACGTTTGGAAGGTACCAAACTAGAACCAAAATCGGATAAATGCCTATTTGTAGGATATCCTAGGGAAACCAAAGGATATTACTTCTATCATCCACAAGAGAACAAGTATTTGTTGCTCTACATGCGGTTTTCCTTGAGAAGGAATTCCTAAATGCAGTGATAAGTGGGAGGAATGTAGAACTCGATGAAAATCGGAGTGATACTGTTCCTGGCACAAAATCCTTAACAGAATATGAACAGTCCATCAGGGATGAGACTGTACCACAATCTTCGAATACACAAGGACCGCGTAGGTCGGAGAGAGTCAGAAAACAACCTGAGAGGTATGGGTTTCTGATTTCACCTCAAGTGGATATTAATCTTATTGAGGAAGATGAATCAGCTACGTATGAGGAAGCGATACAAGGTATCGACTCCGGTTTATGGCAAGATGCCATGAATTCCGAAATGGATTCCATGTACACCAACCAAGTTTGGACACTGGTTGATGCACCAGAAGGCGTAAAGCCTATTGGTTGCAAATGGGTCTTCAAGATGAAGACTGGCATGGATGGTAACGTACAAACATACAAAGCTAGGCTTGTAGCGAAAGGGTATCGTCAACGACATGGTGTCGATTACGACGAAACTTTTTCACCCGTTGCCATGATTAAATCCATTCAGATAATGCTTGTTATTGCTGCATATTTCGATTACGAGATATGGCAGATGGACGTTAAAACCGCTTTCCTTAACGGAAATCTTTTGGAGGATATTTATATGCAACAGCCTGATGGTTTTGTCATACCTAGACTTGCAAACAAGGTTTTTAAGTTAAATCGATCCATTTATGGATTGAAGCAAGCATCGTGTTCTTGGAACCAACGTTTTGATGAGATCATAAAAGAATATGATTTCATTCTAAACGAGGATGATCCTTGTGTATATAAGAAGGTTAGTGGGAGCGCACTGACATTCATTGTCCTTTACGTTGATGATGTATTGCTTATAGGCAATTACATTCCCATGTTAACATCAGTGAAAACTTGGCTTTCATTAAAATTCTCCATGAAAGATTTGGGAGAAGCAGCCTTTATTCTAGGAATAAAGATCTACCGGGATAGATCTAGAAAGCTGCTTGGACTCTCCCAGAGCACGTACATTGACAAAGTGTTGAAGAGATTCAACAAGATGAGAGAGACAAATGAGTCAGATACCGTTCGCCTCGGCAGTCGGATCGATCATGTATGCCATGATATGTACGTGACCTGATGTCTCGTATGCTTTGAGCATGTATAGTCACTATCAGGCCGATCCATGTGATAGTCACTGGATGGCAGTTAAGAATATCCTTAAGTATCTTAGATGAACTAATGATGCTTTCTTAATCTATGGAGATGGAGAACTTGAGGTAACTGGGTTTACCGATGCAAGTTTCCAAACTGATAAAGACGACTGCAAGTCGCAATCCGGGAACATATTTTGTTTGTATAATGGAGCAGTAAGCTGGAAATCTTCCAAGCAAGAGACTGTTGCCGATTCAACAACGAAGCGGAGTATATTGCTACAGCTGAAGCAGCAAAAGAGGCAGTTTGGATCCAAAAATTCCTAATTGGATTAGGAGTAGTTCTGTTAGCAGCTGAGTCTGTTCCATTGTATTGTGACAATAACGGGGCTATAGCGCAGGCTAAGGAACCGCGGTCTCATCAACGATCCAAGCAGTGTTCTTCGACGTTTCCATCTGATTCATGAGATCATACATCGTGGCGATGTGAAGATCGAGAAGGTCGCATCAGATACCAACATAGCAGATCCGCTGACAAAAGCATTCCTCAGCAAAATTTTGAGTGACATGTACATAGTTCAGGTATAGATTCTTGAGTGACTGGCTATAGGCCAAGTGGGAGATTGTTAGACAATTATGACCCATAGCGTCACTATTTGTAAAAAACATTGTGGTTTTTGTACAAATTAATTATATAGCAATGAAATTGCATTTTATCATTTTGTAATTTGATTACTTGAATATATAAATGATAAAAGTCCTTATGATTAGTTCCGGATTATAAGATATGAGACAGTATTAATCCATAAAGGTTTAATCATTAAATATTCCTAGTCGTAGTATTATCGAGACTGGACATCGATAATGCGGAATAGACTAGTATTGCACTTGTGCGTGTTATGGAAGCGTAACAGCATAGTTCTTATATATTTATGTTGGACAATTATGACCCATAGCGTCACTATTTGTACAGATCATGGTGTTGTTGTACAAATTAACTATGTGACAAAAGAGATTGCACTCTTATCATTTGTGATTAGATCACCTAGATGTATAAATGATAGGAGGTCCTTATGATTTGTTCCTAGATTGAGAATGATATGAGCCAGTATCAATCCACGAAGGATAAATCATTAAATATCCCTAGTCAGAGTATTATCGATATCGGACATCGATAAATATGTAAAACTAGTATTACACTTGTGCGCTTTGTACAACGGCATAGTTCTCATATATTTGGGTATAGGATACTCATGCAAGTGTAATAGGAGGTTGTGTTTTACCGATGGTACGGGAAATAGCTTCGCTTTGGATAGACCCCCTCGGAATTCCATTGGTAGTATGATTATGTGTCTATGGAAGTTCGAAATCAGGGTAGGTGTATTTGGTCTTAACCTGAGACTTGCACCGCTAATACTTGCGACAATCAATATACTTTGGTTTTGGTCGTCCAGGGCTTTAACCAGTTTCTGTGTACGCCTCTTCTGGGTATATCGAGAATCGTAGTGTGTTGGGTGTGATGTCAAGATGGAAGTATCACTCCAGTCATATGGAGATGATGATCGCACAGGGATACAGAACTGGTTCTCTAAAAAGGTTGCAACCGTCGGGATAATATGACTTGGTCATGATTATCCGATATTAAAGAGACCAGTTGCTCATCATCCGATATATGCTTCGTACGGGGCAGACACTGTACCAGCCCCAGGCCTTGCATGTGATCATCCGATACTGGATCGAAATACGTAATACTACGTATACTACGCCTGATATAGATCATTTATTCCTGTAAGGATATTTCTGGAGAATTAGGTAGGCATGGCGCTTTGTTAGATGATAACCTTGTCTTGTAAATCGGTACAAACGTAGTACTAGGTACTTACGTGTTCGGATAGTCATTTAATTAATAGTGATTTCGCTAGGCATAATTATTTTATTACGTCGCAACTGAAAATTCATTAATTTGGAATTAGAAAACCCGAGCCTGGGATTGTTTGCGAGCGCATTCGCATTTCGAATTCGAGTGCGGCACGTAAGTCAAATCAAGCGTCAAATCGCTAGTCGCATCAAGTGTCAAATCCCATGTCACTTTGAGTGATGTAACAATTTGATTGATTGATGTGACAATTTGATTGATTGAGTAATCATAAATGGTTTATGATTTAATTCAAAACGAAATGATTCTTCTGTATATAAGGAGGTTAGTGGGAGCGCACTGACAGTGGCTGTCCTATAAATAATGATAATATGTCATTTCTTGGAAATGATATTCCCATAATACAATCGGTGAAAGCTTGGCTTTCGAGAAAACTCTCCAAGAAATCGTACATTGAAAAATGTACGGGACCTGGTGTCTCATACGCTTTGAGCATATGGATTCCCAAACAGGCCAATCCAAGTGATAGTCACTGGATTGATATTAAGAACATCCATTAGTATCTTAGAGAACTAATGATGATGTCTTAAACTATGGAGAAGGATAACTTGAAGTGACTGGGGTCACTGCTACAAGTTTCCTAAACCGATAAAGACGATTAAAGTCGCAAACGGTACTATACTGTTTGAATAACGGAACAGTGAGCTGGAAATCTTCCAACCAAGATACTGTTACCAAATAAACAACAAATGCGGATTATTGTTGCAGCTGAGGCAGCAATATAAGCCATTTGGGTCGATAATAAATCTAATTAGATTAGATATAGTTCTGTTAGCAGCTGAGCTAGGCGTCAGCACATGCTAAAGAATTAATGGTCTCATCAACGATCCAGATACATACATCGATATTCATCTTATTCGTTCGGATCATACATCGTGGTGATGTGATGATCTTATAAATCGCATCAGACGATAATCATGCAAATCCGCTGACGAAAGCCTTTTCTCAGCAATTTGAGCCAACCGTATATAGTTCGGGTGTAAGACACTCGAGTGACTAGCTATAGGCCAAGTGGGAGATTGTTGGACAATTATGACCCATAGCGTCACTGTTTGTACAGATCATGGTGTTGTTGTACAAATTAACTATGTGACAAATGAGATTGCACTCTTATCATTTGTGATTAGATCACCTAGATGTATAAATGATATGAGGGTCCTTATGATTTGTTCCTGGATTGAGAATGATATGAGACAATATCAATCCACGAAGGATAAATCATAAATATCCCTAGTCAGAGTATTATCGAGATCGGACATCAATAATAAATACGTAAAAGACTAGTATTACACTTGTGCGCGTTGTGAGGGCACAACGGCATAGTTCTCATATATTTTGGTATAGGATACTCATGCAAGTGTAATAGGAGGTTGTGTTTAACCGATGGTACGGGAAAAGCTTCGCTCTGGATAGACCCCCTCGGAATTCCATGGTAGTATGACTATGTGTCTATGGAAGTCCGAAATCACGGTAGGTGTATTTGGTCTTAACCTGAGACTTGCACCGCTAATACTTGCGACAATCAATATACTTTGGTTTTGGTCATCCAGGGCTTTAACCAGTTTCTGTGTACGCCTCTTCTTGGTATATCGAGAATCTTAGTGTGTTGGGTATGATGTCAAGACAGAAGTATCACTCTAGTCATATGGAGATGATGATCGCACAGGGATACAGAATTGGTTCTCTAAAAAGGTTGCAACCGTCGGGATAATATGACTTGGTCATGATTATCCGATATTAAAGAGACCAGATGCTCGTCATCCGATATATGCTTCGTACGGGGCAGACATTGTACCAGCCCTAGGCCTTGCATTTGATCATCCGATACTGGATCGAAATACGCAATACTA
Organism: Zanthoxylum bungeanum; assembly: GCA_019454045.1. NCBI lineage: Eukaryota > Viridiplantae > Streptophyta > Magnoliopsida > Sapindales > Rutaceae > Zanthoxylum > Zanthoxylum bungeanum. Next base: position 22,532 of record SKCR01038938.1, on the reverse strand, counting down.
CGTATACTACGCCTGATATAGATCCTTTATTCCTGTAAGGATATTTCTGGGGAATTGGGTAGGCATGGCGATTTGCTAGAAGCCAACCTTGTCTTGTAAATCGGTACAAACGTAGTACTAGGTACTTACGTGTTCGGATAGTCCGACGACCGAATTTACTGCCAACATATCCGGGGATCTCATGGGTCGCTTCCCGAATATTCACCGATGACGTATGACTCGCACTTTTAATTAATCTGGGATTAATAAGATGAGAGAGAAAATTAATCTGGGATTAATTGCGGAGATATTTTATCTGGGATAAAATATCAATTAAAGAGAGATAACGATTAATTTGGAATTAATCGATAAATTAATATATTCGATATATTATACGAAATTGTATTTCGACGCGGAATTGAAATTAGATTTTAATTCGGGCGAATGAATCAATTTAGAATTAATTCTTTAGCGACGTGAATAGTGTTTCACTAGGCATAATCATTTAATTACGTCGCAACGGAAAATTCGTTAATTTGGAATTAGCGAACCCGAGCCCGGGATTGTTTGCAAGCGCATTCGCATTTCGAATTCGAGTGCGGCACACAAGTCAAATCAAGCGTCAAATCACTAGTTGCATCAAGCGTCAAATCACATGTCACTTTGAGTGATGTGACATTTGATTGATTGATTGATTGATGTAGTGGTTAAAGGCTTTAATGGTTTGACTTTTTAAAAGCAAATATTTGGTATATGATTTAGACAATCAATTACCAAATTTAAAAATTACACATTTATCTCTCTCTCTCCTCCATTTCTTCTCCATCTCTCACGCCCATGGAAGGGCTTTTCTTGTTCTGTTTTTTTCTGGTAAAACCGTGAGCAAGAAGGGAAGCAAGTGTGATTTTTGTTGCAAAATCAAGAGTGCTAGCACACTCCAGGATCATGCGAAGGTGATAGGGAAGTCCACCCATGAGCCGGGAATCATCTCGAGAAGCTTGGAGCTTGATGGAGGACCAAAGCCGAGCCTTGGAGAGCCTAAAACAGTAGGCTATTGCAGTTCACTTCCGTGAGCAGTACAATGGCATAAAACAGTTTTTGTTGCCTCGCGTGTCGCTCAACCGATCGATGTGAGTATTCCGCAACTCCCTCGTTGTATTCGCATTTATTTTCAATGCTTGAAATGATCTTGGGATGCTTAGTATTTTCCAACAATTTAAGTATTGGTTAGTTATGCAAATGTTGTTGGACGATTATGACCCATAGCGTCACTATTTGTACAGATCCTGGTGTTGTTGTACAAATTAACTATGTGACAAAGGAGATTGCACTCTTATCATTTGTGATTAGATCACCAAGATGTAAATGATAGGAGGTCCCTGTGATTTATTCCTAGATGGAGAATGATATGAGACAGTATCAGTCCACGAAGGATAAATCATTAAATATCTCTAGTCAGAGTATTATCGAGATTGGACATCGATAAATACGTAAAAGACTAGTATTGCACTTGTGCGCGTTGTGAGGGACAACGGCATAGTTCTCATATATTTGGGTATAGGATAGTCATGCAAGTGTAATAGGAAGTTGTGTTTTACCGATGGTACGGGAAACAGCTTCGCTCTGGATAGAGACCCCTCGGAATTCCATTGGTAGTATGACTATGTATATATGGAAGTCCGAAATCTGGGTAGGTGTATTTGGTCTTAACTTGAGACTTGCACCGAATACTTGCGACAATCAATATACTTTGGTTGCGATCATCCAGGGCTTTAACAGGTTCTGTGTATGCCAATGCTGTGTATATAGAATCGTAGTGTATTGGGTGTGATGTCAAGACGGAAGTGTCACTCCAGTCATATGGAGATGATGGTCACGTAGGATACGGTACTAGTACTCTTAAGTACTGCAGTCATCGGGATAAAATGACAAGGTCATGTTTATCCTATTATAGAGACTAGTTACCAGACATCTGACATGTGCTTCGTACGGGGCAGACACAATTCCAGCCCCAGGCCTAGCATGTGATCATCCGATACTGGACAGAAATACGCAATACTATGTATATTACGCCTGATATAGATCCTTCATTCCTGTAAGGATATTTCCGGAGAATTGGGTAGGCATGGCGCTTTGCTAGAGGCCAACCTTGTCTTGTAAATCGGTATAAACGTAGTACGAGGTACTTACGTGTTCGGATAGTCCGACGACCGAATTTACTGCCAACATATCTGGGGATCTCATGGGTCGCTTCCCAAAGATTCACTGATGACGTATGACTCGCACTCTAAATTAAACTGGGATTAATTGCGGAGATATTTTATCTGGGATAAAATATCATTAAAAGAGAGATAACGGTTAATTTGGAATTAATGATTAATTAATATATTCGATATATTAAACGAAATTGGATTTCGACGCGGAATTAAAATTAGATTTTAATTCGGGCGAACGAATTAATTTAGAATTAATTCGTTAGCGACGTGAATAGTAATTATGCTGGATGATTATTTAATTAATTAGATTAATACGACGCAACGGAAAATTCGTTAATTTGGAATTAGCGAACCCGAGCCCGAGATTATTGCGAGCGCATTCGCATTTCGAATTCGAGTGCGGCACGCAAGTCAAATCAAGCGTCAAATCGCTAGTCGCATCAAGCGTCAAATCATTAGTCACTTTGAGTGATCTTGACAACTTGAAAATTGATTGATGATTGATGGATTGATTGATGATGTTGGTGGTGGCTTTAATGTTTGACTTTTGTAAAGCCAAATGTGTGGTAAATGAAATTGAAATTCATTTAAGTGTATTTGATACACAAAATCCACACATTACACAACAACATCTCTTTCTCTCATCTCTCTCTCTCACACGCCCATGAGCAAAAACTTCACTGGTTGAGCTGGCAGAAAGTGAGTTAGGGAAGCAAGAGTGGGATTTTGTGGCAAAATCACAAGTGCTAGCACACTTCGAGACATGCGAAGAAGGTGATAGGGAAGTCCACCCATGAGCCGGGAATCGTTCGATGAAGCTTGGAGCTTGACGAAGGAGCACCCATGGCCGAATTTGGAGGGCAAGTGCAGTGAACTGCCGTTCCAGTCCAAAGGAGCAGAATTCGATTTTGTTCGTCACCGCGTCGCTCAACCGATCGATGTGAGTATTCCGCAATTTTTTGATTTGTATTCGCACATATTTCATGCTTATTTTTGATCTTGGGACCTTAATAGAAACCAACAATGGCATCTAGAGCGAGGTTTGAGCATGAAAAAGTTTAGGGCTTAAAATTTGGGTAAAATTGATTTGAGCATATTTGGATGAAATTGGATGTTTGAGTATGCTTAATTGATGATAACATGGTGTTATGCATTGTCAATTGATGAATTTTGAATTGGACAAATTTTCCCCAATGACTTAGCTTGGCCGAAAGTCACCCTTGCCCTAATTGTCTTGGATTTTGATTTTTGATTCATTGGATGTGTTGGAAATCATTTGGGAATATGATTTAATGTTGAATTGATTTAATTGGATTGAATTTGAATTGGGATAAAATTCCCCTTGCCGAGACATATAGCATGTAAATTGGGTTTGATTTTGATCAAAAATGTGTTGGCACTAATTGATGTAAATGAGAGCATGATTAATTGTATAAATTGATGTTTTAGAAATATTAATTGGGTGATTAATCATGATATACACTTTAGGTTAATTAAATGTGAAATTGGATTTTTTGTATTTATTTAATTAATTGGGCCTTAAAATGGATTTGGGCTTGTTAAGTTGTTATGGGCTTATTGGCTTTGTTGTACAAGTTAGGTTTAGGCCAAATTGGTTGGATCCAATTGGGCCCAAAACCGCATCCATAAAGCCCAAATGCGACTAATGGACCTTTAAAGTTTAATTGGGCCTAATGGGCCTAAATTGATTTCTGGGCTTATGGGGTAATCCCGGATTGGATTTTGGTTATTCGGTTGACCCGAGTTGACCAAAAGTCCACGCCTTAAGAAATTAATTAAAAGCCCATTGGACTTTAATTAAATTGACGTTGGACGTTAATCGGGCTTTGAGACCCGTAACGATTAAATTGGAATTTAAGTCGTAAAGGTTCGTAATTAAAGTGTAGTATTTAATTTGAATTAAATAGCGAATTAGAATTGAATGCATATTAAATTGGATTTAATGATGTAGTTTAATTTAATTCGAGAATTCGTACTTTGAGTACTTATTCGCAAAAACGAGTTTGACTCGAGCAAAATCAAATCGTTGTTTGAACATTGGATGATCACTAATTATCAGATTAATTAATTTGATTAGATTGATTGATAACATGCTTGTGTGAATACATGGTTGCGATGCATGAATAATGTATATCAGATGGATATTAGATGGGTGGGACAATTTTTAGAAATTGTTGTAATAAATTTGATTTATTAATTGGACCTGCGTGTCCAGCCTTATTACCTCCATATTCTTTGTATTCTCTTCTCACCTATTCCCCTCAATGTAAATGAGGTTTCTTTAGAAGTGTAGTGTAACGGGTAGAAGTAAATACATGTGCTAGCGGGAGAGAGAAAGGGAGAGATTTGATCTAGGATCAATGTGTAAAGTATCCATCCGCATATCATTATTATTTTTTCATATGCGCTTTATTATGTGTTTAGAATGCATGTTTAAGGGTGTATGATGATGAGACCTTAACAAAGATAATAAATTGGTTGCCAATTTGCACTCGAAAAACCCTCAAACAATATTAAGCGTTTTTCCTTCCATTGAGTGATTCTCACTCAAGATCCGAGACTGGCATTGGCTTGTTGGCCAAAGTCAAGGCCTTTGTCCGTCGAGGATGTGTTTGAATCACGAAGGCTTTGTTCCATATTGGTGTCTTGTCCAAGTTGTGGTTTGTTGGCCAAAGTCAAGACCACTTCTTGTCCATCGACATTGATTACGAAGCTTTCCATGGTCAATGGGTCGCGCTTAACTGGGATCACTAAGTTTGTTGTGCCAAAGCCAAGGCTTAGTTGATTCAGAGGAAAAAGGTTAGGTAATACATTGGATGTATTGGCATATATAAGATATATGTTTCGGACTTGGATGTCCCCCTACCGGATCTAGGAATTGGATTGGATCCAATCGATCTTAGAGATCTACCTAGTTAATTATCATACAATTTGTTGGCCAAAGTCAAGATTGTGTGATATTTAACGGGATCCTAGCCCACTAGGAAACACGGTTTCCCGAGTACTCGACAGAGGGTTAGAGGCTCGCCGAAAAATAGTGGGAGGCAAGAATTGAATTTGCAATATTCGTTTAATTACTTGCCATACGCGCTCAAACAAATATCATTCGTCAAATAAATTAAATGTTAGTTGGACTAATATTTAAATTGTTGTTTTAATAATAGTTGGACTATATTCAAACTATTCATTTATAGTTGATTTTATAATTGGATTATAGTAATCAATATAATTGATTTTAATCTATTAAATTATAGTTGATTAAATAGTTGGACTATTGTAATCATTATAATAAATAGTACCAAAATCGTTGATTAAATAGTTGGACTATTAAAATCAAGATAAAATTGAAAGATTGACATTTAAAACATAATCCTAGGGAAAATGTATTTAAATGGTTTAATTTTCAAATTGGGAATAAATTTCAGGATGGTCCTGAAAAATAATAAGTTACTTTATTTGATAAAATAACATATTATGCCTAAGCCCGAGTTAAGCAAATAGTAGAGCATAATCTTTGGAAGATTTATGTGATGATAACTTTAGTGCTTAATCCATTAAGCTTGCCGCAGTAGACTCCTTAATTTCTGAATCAGAACTAAGGATTAGATCCTTAAAGTATGATAATGAAATTGAAGGATCTTCATAAATCTATCTTTAGATTTTAGAAGTACTAAAATTGCAATAAATAACTCTTGGAGAGTTAATGACTATTCTCAAGGAGACAAAGTCAAATTTGCAATTAGGCAAGTAGCGCAAGGCGCACCTTACTTCGATATTCTAGAAGCCGAGGCTTGGCCAAAGGCTTCTGGAATATGAAAAGGGCAAAGGCAAAATCATTATAATCTTCTGGGAAGATAAATGACATATCCCAAAATGTCTGCCTAAAATGTGGCAAACGGGATCGCGGAAGCGTGACTGCCGTTTGGACAAAGCAGACATGAAGGAATTGAAGACGAGCAAGGCTCTGACTTCAAATATGTTTGTCAAATTATGTTCACTACTAGTATTAAATTGGATTTTAAATACTTAGTGTGGTACATATATATATGTATTGATGTTCAGAATCTGTTTTGAACAGGATACTGACTTCAATTGAGATTAATCTGCGATTGGAAACGGACGAAAGTCGCTGTTTTAACCGAGATACCTAAGTTTAGGAACTACCTTCGGGTGTGTACTTAAATTGGAAACTGTTATAATGTAACTAGTTTGACTAGATACATTATCTCTATATCAGTGTTTAACCCGCTGCGGGTGAACCTTTATATTCTAGAACACTAAAGTGTTTCATTATATAAAGATGATATTGAGATAAACACATTAGATGTGAATAACAGAATTTATATTTTGAATATAAATAAATCTCAAACTATATAAATGACAAACAAATAGCTCAAACTGATTTGATCAGAAGAAACTAATTGTGGCATTGTTGTCTGGGACACAATTAAACAAGAATCGTATATCCACACTTTTGAAGAGTGGGTAAGGACTAATTTGATTCTAATCAAATAAAGTCTACGAATCTAGTTTATTGGGCAAAGTGCCTAAAACACTATTTACTTGGTAAAAGTGTAAATGCCACCGATCTGTTAGCCCTAGTTCATAGTGAAGCAAGTGGGCCCATGTCTAGCTAGGCTAGATGTGGATATGAATATTTCGTGACCTATACGGATGTGGCATCGCGTTATGGTTATGTGTTTCTTTTGAAGAAACACAAATCGGAAACTTTTACAGTTTCGACACGAAATAGACAAACAGATCGGCTAAAGTATTAAACCGTCACGGTAAGACCGTAATGGAAAATACTTAAGCAATAAGTTTCTTATATACTTGAAAGAGTATAGTATTCTTTCAATGAGGACTCCTCCCGGAACACGTCAAGTTGACGGTGTGTCCGAACTGAGTAACCGAATTTTGTTGGACATGATAAGGTTAATCATGAGTCGCTCTGAGCTACCATTTCCTTCAACGGATAAGCTTTAAACAGTGCAAGAACTTATTTTGAATAAGGTTCCATAATAATCTGTTTGACAGATTTCATATTAGATATGAACGGGAAAGAAACCGGGTTTCTCATTCCTGAAAATTTGGGATGCTAGGCATACGTTTGGATGATACCAAACTAAACCCAAATTGGATAAGTGCCAATTGTAGGTTATCCTAGGGATACATAAGTATAGTACTTATACAACTCACAAGAGAACAATTAGATTGTTGCTCACCATGCGGTTTTCCTAAGAGGAATACCGATATGCAGTGGTAAGTGGGAGGATAGTAAAACTCGATGAAAATCGGAGTAATACTATTCCAGGCACCGATTCTTAATGGAACATAAATAGTTCATCAAGGATGAAACTATTCCCAGTAATCTTCGAATACACAAGAACCACGTATGTCGGAGAGAGTCAGAAAACAACCTGGGGTATGGGTTTCTGATCTCACCTCATAAAGATGTCTATCTTATTGAGGTATACCAACTGACTACGTATAAGGAAATGATACAAGGTATCGACTCCCTATTATGACAAAGTGTCATGAATCCGAAATGGATTCCATGTATATCAACAAGTTTGGATACTAGTTGATGTACCGCAAGGCATTGTGCCTATTGGTATTGGATGGGCAACATACCAACATATAAAGCTAGGCTTTTAGCGGAAAGGTATCGTTATCAACATTGTGTTGATTACGATTCAACCTTTTACCTGTTGCCACAGTAAATCCATTTGGATAATGCTTGCTACTGCTGCATGTTTCATTTATGAAATATGTCAGCTTAATGGCAAAATCGCTTTCCTGAAAAGGAAACCATTTGGAGGATGTTTACAACATCCTGATGATTTTGTCGTAGCATAACAAGCAAACAAGGTTTGCGGGTTATTCGATCCATGTTTGGATTGAAGCAAGCATAGGTTCTTGGAATTATCGTTTTGATGAAATCATAATAGTTTATGATTTAATTCAAAACGAAATGATTCTTGTGTATATAAGAGGGTTAGTGGGAGCGCACTGACAGTGGTTGTCCTATAAAATAATGATAATATGTCATTTCTTGGAAATGATATTCCCATAATATTATCGGTGAAAAGCTTGGCTTTCGAGAAAACTCTCCGAGAAATCGTACATTGAAAAATGTACGAGACCTGGTGTCTCATACGCTTTGAGCATATGATTCACAAACAGGCCAATCCAAGTGATAGTCACTGGATTGATGTTAAGAACATCTGTTAGTATCTTAGAGAACTAAGGATGCTGTCTTAGTCTATGGAGAAGGAGAACTTGAAGTGACTGGGATCACTGTAGCAAGTTTCCTAAACCAATATAACGACTATAAGTCGAAAACGGTACTATACAGTTTGAATAACGGAACAGTGAGCTGGAAATCTTCCAAGCAAGATATTGTTACCGAATAAACAACAAATGCGGGTTAATTGCTGCAGCTGAGGAAAAAAATAGAAGCCTTCTGGGTCGATAACAAATCTAATTATATTAGATATAATTATGTTAGCAGCTAAGCTAGGCTTAAGCACAGGCTAAAGAATTAATGGTCTCATCAACGATCCAAATACATACTTCGACAATTCATCTGATTCGTTCGGATCATACATCGTGGCGATGTGATGATCGTATAAATCACATCAGACGATAATCATGCAAATCCGCTGACGAAAGCAATTCTCAGACGTTTGAGCCAACCGTACATAGTTCGGGTGTTAGACACTCGAGTGACTGGCTATAGGCCAAGTGGGAGATTGTTGGACAATTATGACCCATAGCGTCACTATTTGTACAGATCATGGTGTTGTTGTACAAATTAACTATGTGACAAAGGAGATTGCACTCTTATCATTTGTGATTAGATCACCAAGATGTATAAATGATAGGAGGTCCCTATGATTTGTTCCTGGACGGAGAATGATATGAGACAGTATCAGTCCACGAAGGATAAATCATTAAATATCCCTAGTCAGAGTATTATCGAGATTGGACATCGATAAATACGTAAAAGACTAGTATTACACTTGTGCGCGTTGTGAGGGCACAACGGCATAGTTCTCATATATTTGGGTATAGGATACTCATGCAAGTGTAATAGGAGGTTGTGTTTTACCGATGGTACGGGAAACAGCTTCGCTCTGGATAGACCCCCTCGGAATTCCATTGGTAGTATGACTATGTGTCTATGGAAGTCCGAAATCAGGGTAGGTGTATTTGGTCTTAACCTGAGACTTGCACCGTTAATACTTGCGACAATCAATATACTTTGGTTGCGGTCGTCCAGGGCTTTAACAGGTTCTGTGTACGCCAATGCTGGTATATTGAGAATCGTAGTGTATTGGGTGTGATGTCAAGACGGAAGTGTCACTCCAGTCATATGGAGATGATGGTCACGTAGGATACGGTACTAGTACTCTTAAGTACTGCAGTCATCGGGATAAAATGACAAGGTCATGTTTATCCGATTATAGAGACTAGTTACCAGACATCCGACATGTGTTTCGTACGGGGCAGACACAATTCCAGCCCCAGGCCTAGCACGTGATCATCAGATACTGGACAGAAATACACAATACTATGTATACTACGCCTGATATAGATCTTTTATTCCTATAAGGATATTTCCAGAGAATTGGGTAGGATGGCGCTTTGCTAGAGGCCAACCTTGTCTTGTAAATCGGTATAAACGTAGTACGAGGTACTTACGTGTTCGGATAGTCCGACGACCGAATTTACTGCCAACATATCCGGGGATCTCATGGGTCGCTTCCCAAAGATTCACCGATGACGTATGACTCGCACTCTAAATAATCTGGGATTAATTAGAAGAGAGAGAAAATTAATCTGGGATTAATTGCGAAGATATTTTATCTGGGATAAAATATCATTAAAAGAGAGAGTACGGTTAATTTGGAATTAATCGATTAATTAATATATTCGATATATTAAACGAATTAGATTTCGATGCGGAATTAAAATTAGATTTTAATTCGGGCGAACGAATTAATTTAGAATTAATTCGTTAGCGACGTGAATATTAATTATGCTTGGCATGATTATTTAATTAAATTAGATTTAATTACGTCGCAATGGAAAATTCGTTAATTTGGAATTAGCAAACCCGAGCCCGAGATTAATTGCGAGCGCATTCGCATTTCGAATTCGAATGCGGCACGCAAGTCAAATCAAGCGTCAAATCGCTAGTTGCATCAAGCGTCAAATCATTAGTCACTTTGAGTGATGTGACAACTTGTCACTTGATTTGATTGATGATGGATTGATTGATTGATGTTGGTGTGTTGGCTTTGATGGTTTGACTTTTGTAAAGCCAAATTTATGGTAAATGAAATTGAAATTCATTTAAGTGTATTTGATACACAAAATCCACACATTACACAACACATCTCTTTCTCTCATCTCTCTCTCTCTCACGTCCATGGAGGCAAAAAATTCACTGGTTTGATCTGGGCAGAAACCGTGAGTTAGGGAAGCAATAGTGGGATTTTGTGGCAAAATCACAAGTGCTAGCACACTTACGAGACATGCGAATGTGATAGGGAAGTCTACCCATGAGCCGGGAATCGTTCGACGAAGCTCGGAGCTTGACGAAGGAGCACCCATGGCCGAATTTGGAGGGCAGTGGAAGTGAACTGTCGTGACAGTCCAAATGAGCAGAATTTTGATTTTGTTCGTCGCCGCGTCGCTCAACCGATTGATGTGAGTATTCCGCAACTTCGTTGATTTGTATTCGCACATATTTCATGCTTATTATTGATCTTGGGACCTTAATAGAAACCAATAATGGCATCTAGAGCAAGGTTTGAGCATGAAAACGTTTAGATTATGAGGATAGCCCACCCTATTTTCTATTGGTGACAAGATATATCACGGAAGGCTATTTGGTGATGAATCAAATTCATCATCTTCATCTTCCAAACACATCACATGGCAGTGAGCAATTTTCTGCTCATTGGCACTCGCATAACTTGTGTAACGGAGCTCGATTCAAATTTCTTTTGATCCAAAATTTTTGGAGAACATATAGGGGTTTTTTAGAACTGTGTTGTAGCTAATTTTAACTGAAAAATCATACCTGAAACTCAGTGCCAATTGACACAAATAAGGACTGATTTGGGCGGTGATCTGGGCGCATTTAGGGTCCAAAATAGTCCAAATTTACACCGTTGTTTCAGGGATGTTCTGGGGCTGAAATTTTGTTAAAAACATAAGAAAAATTTCAGTGGGAGAGCTGGTCAGATTCAGCCTCAAGGAGAGAAGGGCATAAGAACTTTTCTAGTTCAATCCCAGATGCCTAACGCGTTTCCGATGCACTAGGAAAGTGGTTCCTACAGTTAATATTATATCACTTTTTGTATTATATACAGAGGGTTATCAAGTAAATATTACGAAATATTCCTTTTATTTATATGATAAAAATAATAATCAAATAATTGTCTGTCCAAATGAGCATGGTCATTATATTTTGCATATTTCTCGAGATATTTTGAATACTAGGATTAATAAACGTAAATGGTCTGCAATAAATGATACTGAACTATGGAATTTGAGGTTAGGTCACATTGGCGTGAGTCGCCTAACTCAGTTGGTTAAAAATGGTGTGATTAAGAATCTAACCATTGAACCTTATCCGACTTGTGAATCCTGCATTCAGAGTAAAATGACCAAAGCCATATTTATCGGTGTAGGACATCGAGTCGCTGACTTATTGGAACTTATACATTCTGGTGTATGTGGTCCAATGAGTCAAACTGTTTACAGTGATTTTTCACACTTTGTTACCTTTACCGATGATTTATCACGGTAAAGTTATGTTTATTCGATGAAACATAAATCGGAAACATTTAAAAATTTCAAAGAATTCTGAAATGAAGCATAAAAAACTAGATTATATATTAAATATCTTCGATCAGATCGAGACGGTGAATATATGAGTAGTGCGTTCACTGATTATTTAAATGAAAATGAGATTCTTGCTCAATATATTCCCCTAGGTACTCCACAACACAATGAAGTGTCTGAAAGGAGAAATAGAACATTATTGGATATGGTCTGATCTATGTTGAGTTTCACAGACCTGCCATATTATATATGGAGATATGCTCTTTTAACTGTCGCTAAACTTTTGAACAAGATTCTTTCTAAATTTGCTCCTACGACTCCGTATGAGATATGGGCCAGTAGGAAACCGAACTTTTATTATGTTAAGGTTTGGGGCTATCTTTCATACGTCAGAATGGCACAACAGGATAAGCTTTTGTCTCGATGGTAAAATTTTAGGTTTGCCGGATACCTGTAGGCATTGCATTTCAGCATGTGAAACCCGATGATGAGTCTCAGTTGGAGGAACTACCTTTTTAGCTAAGGATATTGCGGGAAACGGAGGTCGGAAGGGGAAATTCGAAATAAGTACGTCATCAAGTTCATTTCACAAGCTCACCGTCTTCGTTATTGCTGCGTTCGTTACTTCGTTCGAACGTCAGGCAGATTGCGGACGTTCGTGTAGCGTTCGAATTGGCGTTCGAACGGCGTCGGTGTTTCTGGTTTTGCTGCTAGCCTCGCACCCCAGCCCAATTAGCTCCCCAAAGCCCATAAAACACATCCCAATTTAATTAAATTAAACATTGAATTAAATAAAATATTTAAACCATTTACCAATTAAATAAAACATAAAATATAATCATACCTAATTAAGATAAATCAAATATATTAACTTCCAAACTAAACAAATCACATACTAAATTAAAAAGATGTCATGCCTAATTAAAATCAATCATAACAAATTAAATATTTTGCATTCCTAATCTAGCCAAATTTTGTCCCCCCCCCCCCTCAATCTTGGACTTTCCTTGTCTAACACCAAACCATATGTCTCTTTAATGCACCAAATCCCTTCCTTGTGAGACAAAGTGAAGCCCTAGCCATTCTCTATATAAACAACACCTCTCCAAGGCATTCCTCTCCCCCTAGGGCACGCCCATTACAAAAGAAAAGAAGCAAAGAATTTCCAACCCCTTTCCCTTAGCTCACTCACACAAATCACAACACACCAAGAACCCTAGCCACTCAAGAAAATAACGAGAAAAAGTTCTCTTCATCCTCACTCTCCCATTGCCGAAATCATACCCTAATATAACAGCCCCTTTAACACTAAAACAGTAACCAAATCACGCCCAAACCACCCCATATACAGCAGCAAAATCCTCTTAAAACATTCCCTAAGAAAACTTAAAGTAATAACATAAAAAACTGCATTCATAATCCTTAAAATAATCACACAAGACTGCATTAAGAACCCACACAAAAACTTGGAACAGTCCGTTGAAACGTCAAAACAGGTGACCTGAACAGTGAGCAGCAAAACAGAGGCCGAACAGTAGCAGAACGGAGTTCAAACCGCAAGTAAAACAGCAAAGCAGTGAGCTAGGACGCTAAACCAGTGAACCGGAGAAGTTGAGAAGCTGTACCCTTCCAACGTCCGTGAAACGCAAGCCTGAAAGTTGGCAAAAAGGTTAGACCTGAGGGTATCTTTCACACTCGATTTTTGTACTATTTCTTAAATATTACTTGCGTGATTGTCATGTTGAAATGCATGTTGTGGCCTTTGAGTAGATAAATATGCATGAATTATGAGATGTTGTATGTTGTGGCTGTGGAATAAAATGAGAGATGTGTCAACTCTCGCGGTATATCGGATGGAAACCTGGACATAAATTTCATAGCCGATTCCGAATGGACGGTAATATGATCTGTACTCGGGACACAACTCCACGTACCGCTTGTGTAAACGACACCCTCTCTTGTTTTGTGTTGCTTTGGTTTATTTATTTTTCGTCACTTGAATTCTGTATGTTGCTTATTTATGCATGATTCAATCGAGCGCATGGGCTTAGTAAGTGGAATGAAAGATCCCCTATGGGGAGGGGTTAAAGCCATTTACCACGATGATTTTTCGCGCCGGTTGATGTGTGTTCGGTTGAATGCAAGATACGTTCAATCGGGCATACTAAGTTTGATATTATTGTGTTTAATTCTTTGTATGCATGACTCTATCGAGCGCATGAGCTTAGTAAGTGGAATGAAAGACCCCCTATGGGGAGGGGTTAAAGCCCTTTACCACGATGCTTTGCCGCGCCGGTTGATGTGTGTTCGGTTGGATGTAAGATGTATTCAATCGGGCATACTTAGTTTGATATGATTGTCTTTATGTTTGTATGCATGATGCGATCGAGCGCATGGGCTTAGTAAGTGCGATGAGAGGTCCTCTAATTGAAGAGGTTAAAATCCTTTACCACGATGCTTCGCCGCGCCTCGCATTGTACTATTTTCTATTTATGTATTGCGTCCCATTTCATGCATTAGGTCTGTTCCCGTTCGAACATGTTTACGAACGCAACTCGAACGCGCATGCATTTTTGCCTTATCATGCATCAGGTCTCATCTCTATTCGAACGCGTTCACGAACGCCATACGAACGTGAGCATTCTGTTTCATTTCTGTTCGAACGCGTTAACAAATGCCATACAAACGTGAGTATTCTGTTTCATTTCCGTTCGAACGTGTTCACAAATGCCATACGAACGTGAGCATTCTGTTTCATTTCCGTTCGAACGTGTTTACGAACGCTACTCGAACGAGAACCTTCTGTTTACCGTTCGAACGCGTCTACGAATGCTGCACGAACACCCACGGTAAACAGATCCTCTTGCATCACATTACGACATGTCCATCTTAGCACATAGTTACCTTTTTTTACGTTATGCATTTGTATTACCTCTCTAGTTGTCTATTTCGGTTATGCGCTTAAATATCTTTTCTTAATATGCATGCTAGTAAGAACGCTATTTGTTTGCGCTTCTGTGTCCACCAATGCGTTCATTAACTTGTATGCTTGCCGTATGATAAACCTTATGTATGCAAATTGAGACATAGATTACATGCAAATAGGCTGTATGCAAATTCGAATATGTGTTACATATAAATTTAGATGAACTTGTTGATGTATGTATGTAGATTTAGAACATGATATTCTCAGAAATAAGTGTTACTTAAGCCTGATTAAATTATCATATAAATCCTTTCATTACAAGTGGCATAAGTAAGGGACCATTCCGAACCCAACAGTTTAAGGTCTTCCCTTGCGAGGGGTGAGTGCGGCCTTAAATATTTCTCCCGGTTCACACCGGGTGGCGACTCCATTATTCTCCGGTTTAGTCCCCCGTGGCTATTCCGTACTCCCGACTGGGCCGCGAGCCCGGGACAGCATGCGTCGTCCAGTAGATGTGTTCCCACAGTCTGGCGACTCCACTGGGGATAGAGAATCGGCCCCGAAATATTGTCTTGTAATGTTTGGATTTATGTTCTAATTGACCGTGTCTATAGTGGATAAAATGGGGGTTTAATCAAAGGCATTTTGGGGCTAGGTAATGGTTTGCTGTCTTCCTTCACTCACTACCTTTCTAGAAGGAAAAGCTGTGAAGGCACTTATATGGCCATCTACTCGTAGCCTATTGTGATGGACTAATTTGGAGGACTCGTTGTTTATTCCTGACAACAAGCGATAAGAGCCTAAGAGGCTTGGGTATTTAAGTGAGCCTCGCTCCACCTTCCCTCTGGGGAATCTACAACGGGAAATCCATTTGACAGTCCGTCCACACACCATAGCTCATTGGCACGTACCTTAGTGTATAAAAAAGGGTACGCTCACTTGGTTGCTCGAACCCTTGATTGGGGAGACCTAGTTGTGGGCCATCCTTCGCCGACGAGAGCCTTTGTCTATACATGCGAACCCACCCATAGACCGGGTTTTGTATGGTTAAAGTAACAATTATTCCTTGAGTGTGTGCTAGTGGACCATCCTCATTTGGATGCAGTTGGACCATTGTCAGAAATGCGGACTTGCTGGGCCATTTAAACTGGGGCGAGTTCGTACCTTATGACCATTGGGCCCAAAGCCTCTGAAATGTTGATGGGCCATTCTGTAGAAATTATTACGTTATGTTTGCATTATCTTTCTTCTATGCTTGTGTTTGGGAACATCGTCGTTTGGATCCATTTGGACCATTTGTCATGGTATATGGGCTTGTTGGGCCATTTAAACTGGGACAAGAACGTATTTCATGACGATTGGGCCAAAGGCTTCTAGGTGATTGATGGGCCACTTTGTGATTGTGTTCGGAACGTTACCATTTGGATTTAGTCGGGTTCCTTGTCATGAGATGCGAACTCGTTGGGCCATTTAAACTGGGACGAGTTCACTCCTATGACAGTTAGCCCAGATGCTTCTAAAATGATAAAGGGCCGATTTGTTTGAAAATTTTAGTTGATTTAGTATGTTATATATGTTACATGCATCTCATGCACCCCATGCATACATACATCATGTTAACCCTTGTGATTTAAAAGCCATCATAGATTCCCGTTGGGTTAGGGAAAAGGGAAGACTCACCAAAATATCGGGAACAGACATGAGTGAATCAGATATTGAAGTCTCCCGTATGGATCAGTTGGAAAACGGTCTCGCCAAGGTCACTGAACAGTTGCAAGCCTTGACTACTGCCATGACAAATATGGCTGTGCCCCGTGCTGGGGGAAATTCTGAGAATGTGAGGCGTGAGGAGCCTCCGAATGGGTTGATGGATGATATCCCCACTTTTGATGATGACATGGCAGAGTATGCAACAGGCAAAGTGATTGGGTCTCAGGTAGAATTTCAGAAGCTTCGGGATGAGGTTGAAACAGTTACCCGCAAAATGAGGGGTAAACATGAAGAGTTGTTAGATTATGAGGCAATGACCTTCGGAGAACAGCTGCCAGCTCAGTTTAAAATGCCCGACATAGCCAAGTTTAATGGGAATGGAGACCCGAGAGTCCATCTGCAGCAATATGTCTCAGTCATGAGTTCAGTGGGCCTATCACAGCGCCAGGTCTAAAAGATGTTTGGGATGTCACTCGAGGGGGCACCTGTGGTTTGGTATCATAGCCTTGAGAAGAAGGTTAAGGAAGATTGGAAGGAACTAGCTGATGCTTTTCTGAAGCAGTATGTTACAGACTTAGAAATTGACTTGTCACTCCGTGATTTGGAGAACACTAAGCAGAAGCCAGAGGAAAGTTTCAAAGAGTATGTGGATCGCTGGAGAAGCCAGCTTTTGAAAATGCAGACTCGGCCTTCAGAGAAAGACCAAATTAAGATGATTATCAAGGGCACCAAGCCCTCTATTTATGGTAAGCTGAGGAGGATGACTTCGATGATTTCTGATTTTCGACAGTTGAGGGAAACTGTCATGGATATTGAGGAAGAAGAGGCTGAAAACAGAAAGTTTTATGGCCAGAATAGAAGAACTTTTGGGGGGCCTTCTGAGACCAAGCCCGCTACTGCCGAGGTTGCTTCCATTAAGAATCGGTATTTCTCTAACCTGGGGAAGCCGTTATCTAAAGTGCTGGAGAAGTTGAAGGGACAAGGACTCCTAAAACCTTAGAGCCTAAACCACTTCCAGATCCTATACCACCCAACCTTAACCTAAGCTTGTATTGTCACTTCCATCAGAGGGAGGCCACAAAACTAACAACTGCACCCGCCTTAGGCATGAAATCCAAAACCTCATCGATGCTCAAAAAATACCTGACCCAGAAAGAGAACAACCCAACGCACACAGAAATCCCCTACCCAACTATATGATCAACTCTGGATTGCCTGAAACTTTTGTTCTACAAACCATTAACCATCAAGCTTCTTACATGGAGATAGGGGATGACAGTGAAGAACCGTAGGTCAAGAAAGAAGGCAATGTTGCGAATGATGAAGTTGTTCCTCCTAGTTTATTTGATCCTGCATTTTTGATATAGACATTGATTTGGTCTACCTGTTCGAACCATTTCTTAAATGATAATAAAGATGTTCATTTCGTTTACATGCCTGAGTCTCTCCCTCCAACCTGCAACATGAGTATATTTGAGAAAAGCATTCAACCTCGATACTATGAAATTCAGTGATGTTTAGAACACGGGGAATCTCCGGAAGCAACAACAGTACAGTCAGTTTCAGAAATGAATCAGTATCAGCTTAGGGCGAGGCCCACATCAGTATCAGTTTAAGGCCGAGGCCCACATCAATATCAGTCTGGGGCTAAGGCCCACATCAATATCAGCTTGGGGGCGAGGCCCACATCATCAGTATCAGTTCTGCCGGCTATGGCATTCTGGGGGCGAGGCCCACATTGGTTCAGTATTAGTTCTGCCAGGTATAGAACTCTGGGGGCGGGGCCCACATCATTATTAGAAACAATTCAGAAATGAACCACTCTCATATCCGTAATGGTTCAGAAATGGATTATCTCTCATCAGCAACGGTTCGGAAATGGACCATTATCACATCTCGCCGAAAAGGGCACTCCGAAAGTGGAGCACGGTTCAGAAATGGACCATTATCACATCTCGCCGAAAAGGGCACTCCGAAAATGGAGCACGGTTCGAAATGGACCATCATCTCATCTCGCTGAAAAGGGCACTCTGAAAAAGGAGCACGGTTCGGAAATGCACCAAGGAAGGCCTAACCCATCGGAATATGATACATGTACATGCATACATGCATACATATCACATACATGCAATGTTTGTTTTGTGTTCGCAGGTTTGTAGCGGCAAAGACCATCTCACCAAATAACGGTTCAAAAATGAGCCACATTCTCGCACAGCACGGTTCGGAAATGGACCGCTATCACAACAGACGCCGAAAATGGCACTCCAAAATGGAGCACTCACAACAGACGCCGAAAATGGCACTCCAAAATGGAGCACTCACAACAGACGCCAAAAATGGCACTCCAAAATGGAGCACTCACAACATACGCCGAAAATGGCACTCCAAAATGGAACACTCACAACAGATGCCGAAGATGGCACTCCAAAATGGAGCACTCACAACAGATGCCAAAAATGACGCTCCAAAATGGAACACATACAGCAAATGCCAGAAATGGCGCTCCAAAATGGAGCACACCACACAAAAGATTCCGAAAATGGCGCTCTCTAAAAAATGGAGCATGATTCGAGAATGAACCAGGGGTCGCAGTACCTCACCACCAAATCAACTCAACTCAACATATGGTAAGTCAAGTGGCAGCTGGCGAGCCAAGTAAGTGAAAATGCATTGCATGTACTTTGATAGGATAATCACTGTCACACACTGCACAAGTCCCATCAAAGTGGGGGCGACTGTAGGCATTGCATTTCCGCATGTGAAACCCGATGATGAGTCTCATTCGGAGGCACTACCTTTTTAGCTAAGGATATTGCGGGAAACGGAGATCGGAAGGGGAAATTCGAAATAAGTACGTCATCAAGTTCATTTCACAAGCTCATTGTCTTCGTTAGTGCTGCGTTCGTTACTTCGTTCGAACGTCAGGCAGATTGCGGACTTTCGTGTAGCGTTCGAATTGGCGTTCGAACGGCGTCGGTGTTTCCGGTTTTGCTGCTAGCCTCGCACCCCAGCCCAATTAGCTCCCCAAAGCCCATAAAACACATCCCAATTTAACTAAATTAAACATTGAATTAAATAAAATATTTAAACCATTTACCAATTAAATAAAACATAAAATATAATCATACCTAATTAAGATAAATCAAATATATTAACTTCCAAACTAAACAAATCACATACTAAATTAAAAAGATGTCATGCCTAATTAAAATCAATCATAACAAATTAAATATTTTGCATTCCTAATCTAGCCAAATTTTGTCCCCCCCTCAATCTTGGACTTTCCTTGTCTAACACCAAATCATATCTCTCTTTAATGCACCAAATCCCTTCCTTGTGAGACAAAGTGAAGCCCTAGCCATTCTCTATATAAACAACACCTCTCCAAGGCATTCCTCTCCCCCTAGGGCACGCCCATTACAAAAGAAAAGAAGCAAAGAATTTCCAACTCCTTTCCCTTAGCTCACTCACACAAATCACAACACACCAAGAGCCCTAGCCACTCAAGAAAATAACGAGAAAAAGTTCTCTTCATCTTCACTCTCCCATTGCCGAAATCATACCCTAATATAGCAGCCCCTTTAACACTAAAACAGTAACCAAATCACGCCCAAACCACCCCTATACAGCAGCAAAATCCTCTTAAAACATTCCTTAAGAAAACTTAAAGTAATAACATAAAAAACTGCATTCATAATCCTTAAAATAATCACACAAGACTGCACTAAGAACCTACACAAAAACTTGGAACAGTCCGTTGAAACGTCAAAACAGGTGACCTGAACAGTGAGCAGCAAAACAGAGGCCGAACAGTAGCAGAATGGAGTTCAAACCGCAAGTAAAACAGCAAAGCAGTGAGCTAGGACGCTAAACCAGTGAAACGGAGAAGTTGAGAAGCTGTACCCTTCCGACGTCCGTGAAACGCAAGCCTGAAAGTTGGCAAAAAGGTTAGACCTGAGGGTATCTTTCACACTCGCTTTTTTGTACTATTTCTTAAATATTGCTTCCGTGATTGTCATGTTGAAATGCATGTTGTGGCCTTTGAGTAGATAAATATGCATGAATTATGAGATGTTGTATGTTGTGGCTGTGGAATAAAATAAGAGATGTGTCAACTCTCGCGGTATATCGGATGGAAACCCGGACATAAATTTCATAGCCGATTCCGAATGGACGGTAATATGATCTGTACTCGGGACACAACTCCACGTACCGCTTGAGTAAACTGCACCCTCTTTTGTTTTGTGTTGCTTTGGTTTATTTATTTTTCGTCACTTGAATTCTGTATGTTGCTTATTTATGCATGATTCAATCGAGCGCATGGGCTTAGTAAGTGGAATGAAAGATCCCCTATGGGGAGGGGTTAAAGCCATTTACCACGATGCTTTGCCGCGCCGGTTGATGTGTGTTCGGTTGAATGCAAGATATGTTCAATCGGGCATACTAACTTTGATATTATTGTGTTTAATTCTTTGTATGCATGACTCTATCGAGCGCATGGGCTTAGTAAGTGGAATGAAAGACCCCCTATGGGGAGGGGTTAAAGCCCTTTACCACGATGCTTTGCCGCGCCGGTTGATGTGTATTCCGTTGGATGTAAGATGTGTTCAATCGGGCATACTTAGTTTGATATGATTGTCTTTATGTTTGTATGCATGATGCGATCGAGCGCATGGGCTTAGTAAGTGCGATGAGAGGTCCTCTAATTGAAGAGGTTAAAATCCTTTACCACGATGCTTCACCGCGCCTCGCATTGTACTATTTGCCATTTATGTATTGCGTCCCATTTCATGCATCAGGTCTGTTCCCGTTCGAACGCGTTTACGAACGCAACTCGAACGCGCATGCATTTTTGCCTTATCATGCATCAGGTCTCATCTCTTTTCGAACGCGTTCACGAACGCCATACGAACGTGAGCATTCTGTTTCATTTCTGTTCGAACGCGTTAACAAACGCCATACAAACGTGAGTATTCTGTTTCATTTCCGTTCGAACGCGTTCACAAACGCCATACGAACGTGAGCATTCTGTTTCATTTCCATTCGAACGCGTTTACGAACGCTACTCGAACGAGAACCTTCTGTTTACCGTTCGAACGCGTCTACAAATGCTGCACGAACGCCCACGGTAAACAGATCCTCTTTCATCATATTACGACATGTCCATCTTAGCACATAGTTACCTTTTTTTACGTTATGAATTTGTATTACCTCTCTAGTTTTCTATTTCCGTTATGCGCTTAAATATCTTTTCTTAATATGCATGCTAGTAAGAACGCTATTTGTTTGCGCTTCTGTGTCCACCAATGCATTCATTAACTTGTATGCTTGTCGTATGATAAACCTTATGTATGCAAATTGAGACATATATTACATGCAAATAGGCTGTATGCAAATTCGAATATGTGTTACATATAAATTTAGATGAACTTATTGATGTATGTATGTAGATTTAGAAGCATGATATTCTCAGAAATAAGTGTTACTTAAGCCTGATTAAATTATCATATAAATCCTTTCATTACAAGTGGCATAAGTAAGGGACCATTCCGAACCCAACGGTTTAAGGTCTTCCCTTGCGAGGGGTGAGTGCGGCCTTAAATATCTGTCCCGGTTCACACGGGTGGCGACTCCATTATTTCCGGTTTAGTCCCCCGTGGCTATTCCGTACTCCCGACCGGGCCGCAAGCCCGGGACAGCATGCGTCGTCCAGTAGATGTGTTCCCACAATACCTTCGAATACAAATGGATATTTATTATGTGATACATACCATCGAAATGTGTACGTAGCTCATTTCGCCAAATTTCTAGAAATATAA
>SKCR01038937.1:0-63075 GCA_019454045.1 Zanthoxylum bungeanum | reverse complement strand
CGATTAATATCCAATATTAATTTAATTAAAGTCTAATGGGCTTTTAATTAATTTCTTAAGGCGTGGTCTTTTGGTCAACTCGGGTCAAACCCGCAACCAAAGTCCAATCCGGGATTTACCCCATAAGCCTTTAAATTAATTTTGGCCCATTAGGCCCAATTAAATTACAAAGGTCCATTAGTTGCATTTGGGCTTTATGGTTAAGGTTTTGGCCCAATTGGATCCAATCCATTTGGCCTAAACCCAACTTGATAAAATCAAGCCCAATAGGCCCAATTACAATAATAGAAGCCCAATCCAATTTAAGGCCTCAAATAATTAAATTACATAAATCCAATTTAACAATTTAATTACTTAAAGTGCATTACATGATTAATCAACTAAATCAACATTTCCAAAACACTAAATTAGTCCAATTAATCATACTCAATTTATCATCACATGTCCAACACATTAAGATTAAAATCAAACCCATTACATGCTTACTTTATTCTTGGCAATAAGGTTAATTACATGTCCGATTTGTTTCAATCCAATTAAACCCAATTCGACATTAAATCAATATACCCTAATGATTTTCAACACATCCAATGTTCAAAAAATCAAAATTCACCAAGAACACAAAGGGGCATAACTCTCGGCCAACACATCAAAATTGGGGAAATTTGTTCCAAACAAATTTAATCAAATTGATCCAACCAATCATCAATTAAACATGTATTAAGCATACTTAATCATCCAATTTCATAATTGCATGCTTAAATCAATTTTACCCAATTTCAAGTTTCATGACATACTTTCAAAATTGGGGAAATTTGTTCCAAACAATATTTAATCAAATGATCCAACCAATCATCAATTAAACATGTATTAAGCATACTTAATCATCCAATTTCATAATTGCATGCTCAAATCAATTTTACCCAATTTAAAGTTTCATGACATATTTGGCAATTTGGGGATTTTTCGTCCAAATCGAATTCAATCCAATTGATTCCGCAATTGACGTTAAATCATCATCCCGAATGATTTCCAACACTTCCAATTGTCAAAAATCAAAAATCCCAAGACATAAAAATCAATATCAATTTTCGGCCAAGGTAGCAATTTGGGGAAAAATTGATCCAATCATATTTTCTTCAAATTGACATAATCAATCTTCAATACAAACACAATTAAGCATACAAATCCATCCAATTTCATTTATCATGCTCAAATTCAAGTTTGCCCAAATTTAGCCCTAACATTTTCATGCTTTTAACCTAAGCTCTTGATGCCATTGTTGGAGTTTCTAGAGGTCCCAAGATCAAAACTCAAGCATGAATCATAAGCGAATACAACGATTTAAGTGCGGAATACTTACATCGAGCGGTTGAGATGCGATTTGGCCACAAAAACGAACTCACTGCCCACTGCCACTGCTCACGGCAGTTCACTGTCAAGTGCGCCCACTGCTGCAGATTCGGTTTTTGCTTCTGTTTTGCTCCATTTTGATCAAGAAAAACGAGCTCCAAGCTTCATCAAAACGTTCCTTGCTCATGGGTATACTTCCCTTATCACCTTCGCATTGAACCCGGAGTGTGCTAGCACTCTTGTTTTGCCACAAAACACACTTGCTTCCCTCCATTTTCTTTTATCTTGTTCGGCAGTTCACTGCCTTTGCAAAACCAGAAAATGTCGTGAGAGAGGGGAGAAGAAGAAGAGGAGAGAGTGTTTATTTCACTTCTTGTTTTTGTTTTTAACAAAAACCGTGAGTCAGTGGCCAAATGAAAAGCCAAAAATGTATCAAATACAAAATGAATTTTTTAATTAAAAACCCTTCATTTTCCGTGAAAGGTTTTCCCTCCAAGGAAAATACATCATTTGCCATCATTACCTCACATTGAGAGTAGAGACAATGTATCATCCCTTAAAGGTGACTAGATACATCCATCATCTATTCGTGTCAAGTAATGAGATATCGCGATGTGATTTGCGGATTCCACCCGTTTCAAAATACGAATGTGTCCGCAAACACTTTCGGGCCCAAATTCGCTAATTCCTAATTAACTAATTTCCGTCGCGACGAGAATTAAATAATTGCGCCTAGCGGAATTATTATTCACGTCGCTAACGAATTAATTCTAAATTAATTCGCTCGCCCGAAATAAAATCTAATTTTATTCCGCGTCGAAATCTAATTTCGTTTAATATATCAAATATATTAATTCCTCGATTAATTCCAAATCAATGTTTCTCTCTCTTCAATTGATATTTTATCCTAGATAAAATGTCTCCGAAATTAATCCCAGATTAATTCTCTCTCTCATCATATTAATCCCAGATTAATATAAGTGCGAGTCATACCTCATCGGTGAATTTGGGAAGCGACCCATGAGATCCCCGGATATGTTGGCAGTAAATACGGTCGTCGGTGATCCGAATCACGTACGTACCAAGTACTACGTTCTACCGATTTACGAGACAAGTTCGACTCCTAGCAAAGCACCAAGTCTACCCAATTCTCCGGACATATTCTCATAAGAATATTAAGATCTGTATCAAGCGTAGTATACAATTGTATTGTGCATATCGGTCCAGTATCGGATAATCACGTGCTAGGGCTGGGGCTGGATAAGTGTCTACCCCGTCAGAAGCACATATCGGATGTCTGGTAACATAGTCTCTATAATCGGATATACATGACCTGGTCACAATATCCCGATTGGTTGCGCAACACTCAAGAGCACTAGTACCGTATCCTGCGTGACATCAACTCCAATATGACTGAAGTCACACTTCCGTCTTGACATCACATCCAATACTCTACGACTCTCTGATAAACCCAGAAGTGGTGCACTCAGAACCTGTTAAAAGTCCCCTACCACCAAAACCAAAGTTTATCGATTATCGTAAGTATTAGCGATGTAAGTCTCAGGTTAAGACTATACACACCTACCTTGATTTCGGCCTCCCATAGACACATAGTCATAATACCAATGGGATTCCGAAGGGTCTATCCAGAGCGAAGCTGTTTCCCGTACCATCGGTGAAACACGACCTCCTATCGCACTTGCACAAGTATCCAATACTTATATATATGAGAACTATGCCGTGTGCCCTCACAACGCGCACAAGTGCAATACTAGCCTATTCCGCATTATCGATGTCCAGTCTCGATAATACTACGGCTATGGATATTTAATGATTCATCCTTCGTGGACTGATACTGTCTCATATCATCTCAATCCAGGAACTAATCATAGGGACCTCTCTTCATTTATATATCTATGGTGATCTAATCACAAATGACGAGAGTGCAATTTCCTTGTTACATAGTTAATTTGCTACAACAACACAATGATCTGTGCAAATAGTGACGCTATGGGTCATATTATCCAACAATGTAGTGACAGACAACGGAGTTCAGTTTCAGGGAGAGACGAAGGCAATTTTACAGAGGTACGTGATAGGCCACCACAAGTCATCACCGTACAGGCCACAGGAAAATGGGGCAGTTGAGGAAGCCAACAAGACTATAAAGACAATTTTAGCCAAGATGACAGAAAATTGCAGAGATTGGGTCGAGAAATTACCGTATGCTTTGTGGGGGTACAGAACATCAGTAAGAACAGCAACATGGGCCACACCTTACTCTTTGGTCTATGGAATGGAAGCAGTATTGCCAGTAGAAGTGGAAATACAGTCTATGAGGGTACTAGCAGAGGCAGAATTACCAGAACATAAGTGGGCCGCACAGAGGTTTGACCAGTTAGCACTATTGGATGAGAAGAGAATGAAGTCTTTGTATCACATGCAGTTGTATCAGAAGAGATTGGCCCGAGCATTCAACAAGAAAGTAAGCCCCACCAAGATCAGAATGGGTGATTTGGTACTTAAGCAGTCGAGGCCGTCGACGACAGATCCGAGAGGAAAATTCAGACCTAACTGGGAAGGACCTTAGATAGTGCAGAAGGTAATGGGAAATGGAGCAATGAATTCACCAAGCCGATCAACATAGACAGATTAAATCAATACTTTACCTGAGGGAGAGAAGACCGAGCAGTCACCATGGGAATTGGCAGAAGACCTAACCCAACAGAATAAGAAAATCATTCATGCATACACGTAACATTGCATTCTCTTCGTGTTTTTTTTTTGTTTTGTGTTCGCAGGTTCGAAGAAAGGAGAAAGCGGCAGAAATGAGCCAAGCAGCGTCAGCGCAATTTCAGTTTTTGGGATGAGTCCCAAGGGGCGAGGCCCACATCAGCTTGGGGGCGAGGCCCATATCATGTCAGCTTGGGGGCGAGGCCCATATCAGCTTGAGGGCGAGGCCCCCGTTGTCAGTTGTAGTTTACATCATCAGTTCGAGGGCGAGGCCCCTATTGTCAGCGTGTTGGGCCGAGGTGCCCAGGGTCGAGGTGCCCCCGTTGTCAGTTGTAGTTCCAGGTCGAGGTACCAAGGGTCGAGGTGCCCACTACATCATCTGTTCGAGGGCGAGGCCCCTATTGTCAGCGGTGTTTGGCCGAGTTGCCCCGGGTCGAGGTGCCCCCGTTGTCAGTTGTAGTTCCGGGTCGAGGTGCCCACTACATCATCAGTTCGAGGGCGAGGCCTCTATTGTCAGCGGTGTTGGGTCGAGCCGCCCAGTGCCGAGGTGCCCCCGATGTCAGTTGTAGTTCCGGGTCGAGGTGCCAACTACATCATCAGTTCGAGGGTGAGGTCCCTATTGTCAGCGGTGTTGGGTCGAGGTGCCCAGGGTCGAGGCCTCCGTTGTCGGTTGCAGTTATTGGGATGCGTCCCAGGATCGAGGTCCACTGCAGCACCAACTCAGCTCGAGGCAGCAGCCGAGCCAGGTAAGTGAAAATGCATTGCATAACTTTGATAGGATTGTTCAAAGTCACACACTGTACAAGTCCCATCAAAGTGGGGGCGACTGTAGGCATTTCATTTTCGCATGTGAAACCCGATGATGAGTCTCAGTTGGAGGCACTACCTTTTTAGCTAAGGATATTGCTGGAAACGGAGGTCGGAATGGGAAATTCAGAATAAGTACGTCATCAGATTCATTTCGCAAGTTCACTGTCTTCGTTAGTGCTGCGTTCGTTACTTCATTCTAACGTCAAGCAGATTGTGGGCGTTCGTGTAACGTTCGAATGGGCGTTCGAACGGCGTCGGTATTTCTGGTTTTGCTGCTAGCCTCATACCTCAGCCCAATTAGTCCCCCAAAGCCCATAAAACACATCCAATTAATAAAACACATTTAAAACACATGGGAAATTAAATTAAATATTAATTAGATAATGTAATTAAATAAAATAATTAATTAAGTCATATACCAAATTAAATAAAACATAATATAATCATACCTAATTAAGACAAATCAAATATATTAACTTCCTAACTAAACAAAATCACATACTAAATTAAAAAGATGTCATGCCTAATTAAAATCAATTATAACAAATTAAATATTTTGTATTCCTAATCTAGCCAAGATTTGTCCCCCCTCAATCTAATCCTTTCCTTGTTGAATACCAAATCAAATCCTTCTTTTAATGCCAAAATCTCTTCCTTGTGAGACAAGGAGTAGCCCTAACCTTTCTCTATATAAACAACCCCTAACCATGATATGCACTCCCCTAGGTCATACAGAAGACTTACACGAAAATCACAACACCAAGAGCCCTAGCCACTCACGGCAATAGCAAGAAGAAAAACACAAATAATTCTCTTCACCTCCCCCACTCCACAACCGAAAACAGTAGCCTTTAAACCTCCACACATCACCGAAAATACACCCCCAAACAGCAGCCCATTTCCACCCAAAACAGCAGCCCCTACACCTCCTAAAACATGCCTGAACAGTAGCCCAAATCACCCCCAAAACAGCAGCCAAATCCTCGTAAATCAGTCTCTAATAGCAGCCCCTACACCTCCTAAAACATGCCTGAACAGTAGCCCAAATCACCCCCAAAACAGCAGCCAAATCCTCATAAATCAGTTCCTAAAATCCTCAAAATAGTAACATAAAAAATTGGATTTATAATCCTTAAAATAATCACACAAGACTACACTAAAAACCCACAAAAAAACACTCGGAACAGTCCGTTGAAATGTCAAAACAATGACCTGAACAGTGAGCAGAATATACAGAGGAAATAGCAACAAAACAGAGGCCGAACAGCAGCAGAATGGAGGCCGACAGCAAGCAAAACAGCAAAATAATGAGCTAGGACGCTAAACCAGTGAACCGGAGAAGTTGAGGAGCTTTACCATTCCGACGTCCGTGAAACGCCAGCCTGAAAGTTGGCAAAAAAGTTTAGACCTGAGGGTATTTTCCACATTCATTTTCTGTTTTATTTTCATTATTTATTGAGTATTGTTCGCATGATTGTTATGCTAAAGTGCATGTTGTGGCCCTTGAGTAGATAAATATGCATGTATCATGAAATATTGTATGTTGTGGACTTGGAATAAAATAAAAGATGTGTAAACTCTCGCGGTATATCGGATGGAAACCCGGACATAAATTTCATAGCCGATTCCGAATGGACGGTAGTATGATCTGTACTCGGGATACAATTCCACATACCGCTTGAGTAAACGGTGCCCTCTTTTGTTTTATGTTGCTTTGGTTTATTTATTTTCTGTTATTTGAATTCTGTATGTTACTCCTGTATGCATGATACAATCGAGTGCATGGCTTAGCAAGTGCGATGAAAGGTCCTCTATTCGGAGGGGTGAAATCCTTTACCATGATGCTTTGCCGCGCTGGTTGATGTGTGTTCGGTTGAATGCAAGATACGTTCAATTGGGCATACTAAGTTTGATATTATTGTTTCTTTATTCTTTGTAAGCATGATACGATTGAGTGCATGGGCTTAGTAAGTCGGATTAAAGGTCCCCTATTTGGAGGGGTTAAAATCATTTACCACAATGCTTTGCCGCGCCGGTTGGTGTATATTCGATTGGATGTGAGATGAGTTCAATCGGATACGTGAGGTCCCACATTATGGATTTGTTTGCCTATGAATATGTTGCATGCATCAGGTCTGGTTCCGTTCGAACACGTACTCGAATGCCATACGAACACGAACCTTCTGTTTACAGTTCGAACGCGTTCTCGAACGCTACGCGAACGCGCATGCATTTTCTTAGTTTCATCATGCATCATGTCTGGTTCCGTTCGAACGCGTTCTTGAACGCTATACGAATGTGAACCTTCTGTTTACCGTTCGAACGCGTTATCAAACGTTACGCGAACGCGCACGCATTTTCTTAGTTTCATCATGCATCATGTCTGGTTCAGTTCGAACGCGTTCTCGAACGCTATATGAACATGAACCTTCTATTTACCGTTCGAACGCGTTATCAAACGCTACGCGAACGCGCACGCATCTTCTTAGTGTTTCATGCATCAGGTCTGGCTCCGTTCGAATGCGTTCTCGAATGCTATACGAACGCGAGCCTTCTGTTCACCGTTCGAACATGTTTTCGAACGCTACGCGAACGCGCACCCACTGAACTGAGTTATTTTCATCAGATTTCGTACCTAATTGTCCCTAGTAGCTATTCCTTCGTATGATAAACCTGATTGTTTCTATGCATTATGCAAGATTGTGTAGGTGTCGTTCATCTGTATTCCCCACATGTATGAGGATAATGTGTTTATTAACTTGTATGCTTGCCGTGTGTTAATCTTTATGTATGCAAATTGAGACATAGATTACATACTAATAGGCTGTATGCAAATTCGGATATGTGTTACATATAAATTTAGATGAACTTGTTGATATATGCATGTGAATTTAGAATCATGATACTCTTGGAAATAAGTGTTACTTAAACTTGATTAAATTATTACATAAATCCTTTCATTACAAGTGACATAAGTAAGGGACCATTCCAAACCCAACGGTTTGAGGTCTTCCCTTGCGAGGGGTGAGTGTGGCCTTAAATCTCATTTTCCTGGTTCACACCAGGTGGCGACTCCATTATTCTCCGGTTTAGTCCCCGTGGCTACTCCGTACTCCCGACCGGGCCGCGAGCCCGGGACAGCATGTGTCATCCAGTTTTTGTGTCCCACAGGTACATCTTCGTCACCTATGATATTTTTTCTTAAGAGCTTTTTCAAGAGCTTAGATCAAAAAATTTCTCGGAAGTCCTTTATGGTAAGGGATATGGTAGATGATGATGAGCGTAGACTGAAGAAGGAGTTTTTAAAGACTAGTTAAGCTAATCCTATTGAATTGAAGTTTAATGAGGTAGGTCTAATACTTCAATACCACATGCGCCAAGGCCCAATAAGCCAAGACAACCACATATGGATGAGTATGAGGCAGAAAATGCATTTGGGATCATGGGTATGATGAGGCTGATTATGCATCAGATTTCGAGAGATTTCGGCCTCGGTTTGAGAAGCCTCATATGGAAGCTAGAAGGACAGTAGGAAGGGAGTGGAAGGCAGTTGATTTAGATGACTATACCTCAATTTCAAAGGAATCGTGATCCAAAGGCATATTTAGAGTGGGAAAAGAATATGGAGTTTATATTTGATTATCACCACTATCTAGAGGATAAGAATATGAAGCTTGTTGTGATAGAATTCCAAGATTATGCAATTGTTTGGTAGGATCAGTTAATGACTTCCAAAAGAATAAAATTTGAAATACCAATCCGAACATGAGCCGAGTTGAGAATGGTGATGAGAAAATGTTTTGTACTTGGTCATTACTTCCATGACATTTATCATAAGCTTCAGAACATCACATAAGGGTCACGTAGTGTGGATAATAATTACAAGAACATAGAGATCGCCTTGATTAGAGCCAATGTTCAAGAAGATATGGAGGCTACAATGGCTCAATTTCTGAGTGGACTGAATCATGACATAGCAGAGGTGGTGGATCTCCATCACTATATGGAATCAGAAGACTATGTCCACATGGCAATGAAGGTAGAGAGGCAAAGAAAAAATGGCCAGCTCCAAGTAAGGTTACTCTAAATACACCATGGAAGCATCGTTAGGGTAACAATGAGAAAGAAGAAGGGGTTGCATCCAAGAGTTTAACTAAGAAACCTAAGGGCAGATTTGATCCACCCATGTCTAAGGATAGTTAGACCAAGCTAAGGGTATAATATACAACTTCAAGCCACAACATCAAGTCTTTCAAATATTTAAGGTTCAGACACCTTGCTAGAGAGTGCCATAACAAAAGAGTGACGATTACACATACCGATGATGAAGTGGATAGCATCAGTAATAATGAGGACATGCATTTATACATGTATGATTTGGTTGGCATCAATGATGATCAAGAGAATGAATACGACCATGGAGTGGAGGTAGTGGTCACACGTCGTACAGAGGGTAGGTGATGAATCTAGTGGAGTAACGTGTCTTAACTGCTTAAATGAAGATAGATGATATGGAGCAACAATGAGAAAATATCTTCCACACCCATTGTTCCATAAATGACAACCTTTGTAACATGATTATTGATGAATGTAGTTGCAACATTGTTTCTAGTGCGACATTAGTAGAGAAGTTGGGGTTAGCCACTTTAGCACACTCTATACCTTATAAGTTGCAGTGGTTGAATGAGTGTAGTAAGGTGAGGGTGACTATTCAAGTGAAAGTACAATTCTCTATTGGTAGTTATAGTGATGAGGTCTTGTGTGATGTCGTCCCAATACATATATGACATCTTATATTAGGTCGGTCATAGCACTATGATAGGAGGGGTCATCATGATAGGTTTCGAAATAGGTATAGTTTAGTGAAATAGGGTAAGAAGATCATACTTGTACCATTAACATCGAGATAGGTCTATGAGGATCTATTAGCGATGAGACCTAAATGGCGAACGAGTGAAAAGACCCAAAATTTGAATGGAAACAATAAGAGTGAGAATGTTGAATCTAGACAAAATAGTGAGGGAAGAATGAGAATAATTTCTTTGCAAATGAGGGTGAGATAAGAGTGAGTTAAGAAAATGAGTTTATGCTGATGTTGGTGTTGGACAATTATGATCCATAGCATCACTATTTGTACAGATCATGGTGTTGTTGTACAAATTAACTATGTGACAAGGAAATTGCCCTTTTATCATTTGTAATTAGATTACCAAGATGTATAATGATAGAAGGTCCATATGATTAGTTCCGGATTGAGATGATATGAGACAATATCAATCCACGAAGGTTTAATCATTAAATATCTCTAGTCGGAGTATTATCTAGATTGGACATCGATAATGCGTAAAAGACTAGTGTTACACTTGTGCGCGTTGTGGGAGCATAACAATATAGTTCTCATAAATTTGGGTATAAGATACTCATCCAAGTGTAATATGAGGTTGTGTTTACCGATGGTACGGGAACAGCTTCGCTCTGGATAGACCCCTCGGAATTCCATTGGTAGTATGACTATGTGTCTATGGAAGTCCGAATTAGGGTAGGTGTATTAGTCTTAACCTGAGACTTGCACCGCTAATACTTGCGACAATCAGAATACTTTGGTTTTGATCGTCCGTGGCCTTAACAGGTTATGTGTACGCCTTTCTCGGTATATTGAGAATCGTAGTGTATTGGGTGTTATGTCAAGACTGAAGTTTCACTCCAGTCATAGTGGAGATGATGATCACGTAGGATACGGAACCGGTGCTCTTTTATGCTGCAGCTATCGGGATATTATGACTAGGTCATTTTTATCCGATTATAGAGACTAGTTACCAGAGATCCGATATGTGCTTCCTACGGGGCAAGCACAATTCCAGCCCCAGGCCTTGCACGTGACATCCGATACTAGATCGTAATACGCAATACTACGTATACTAGGCCTGATATAAATCACATATTCCTTTAAGAATATTTATGGATAATTGGGTAGGTACGGTGCTTTGTTAGAAGCCAACCATGTCTTGTAAATCGGTAAAAACGTGGTACTAGGTACGTACATGTTCGGATAGTCCGACGACCGGATTTACTACCAACATATCCGGGGATCTCATGGGTCGCTTCCCGAAGATTCACCGATGACATATGACTCGCACTTTATTAATATGAGATTAATTGTAAGAGAGAGAAAATTAATCTGGGATTAATTACGGAAATATTTTATCTAGGATAAAATATTATTTAAAGAGAGAGAAAGATTAATTTGGAATTAATCGATAAAATAATATATTCGATATATTATACGAATTTGGATTTCGACGCGGAATTGAAATTAGATTTTAATTCAGGCGAACAAGTTAATTTAGAATTAATTCGCTAGCGACGTGAATAGTAACTTTGCTAGGCATAATTATTTAATTAAATTT
This sequence comes from Zanthoxylum bungeanum, assembly GCA_019454045.1. Lineage (NCBI taxonomy): Eukaryota > Viridiplantae > Streptophyta > Magnoliopsida > Sapindales > Rutaceae > Zanthoxylum > Zanthoxylum bungeanum. The sequence continues at coordinate 51,772 of SKCR01038937.1, read as the reverse complement.
GATTTAATTACATCGCAACGGAAAATTTGTTAATTCAAAATTAGCGAACCCGAGCCCGGGAGTGTTTGCGGGCCCACTCGCATTTCGAATTCAAGTGCGGTCCACAAGTCACATCAAGCGTCAAATCACTAGTCAATCAAGTGATGGATGTCTTGTCACTTTGAGTGATTGACAACTTGTCACTTTTGAGTGATTGATGGTGGTGGTTGGATGGCTTAAATGCCATATACCATTTTTGAATTTGGTATATCTTTTATTGATTTTGGAAATCAAAACCAACTAACATATTTCTTCTTCCTCTGTCCATTCTCTCGTCCTTGGGCCATTTTCTTCTCCAAAAATCTGTAATTGCCGAGAACAATGAGAAGCAAAGGGAAAGATTTGTGGCAAATTTTTCCGGAGTGCTAGCACACATTAGGAGTATTCCGTAGGTGATAGGAAAACCCACCCGTGGGCATGGAATGCACACCCAAGCTTGGAGCTTGGCCGAGCAAATGGAGCACAAAAATGGGAGCAAAGCCGTGAGCCTTCATGGATGAAAGCTTGAAGATTTTTGTTGTTCCTCGCATCGCAAAAGCCGATCAATGTAATTATGATTCTGCCATACTTCTTTTGAGTATTCACACATGATTTCTATGCTTGAATGATCCTTGGGACTAATCTAGAAACCCAACAATGGTATCTTGAGCCATTTTGAGCATGAAATATACTTATGGTAAAATTTGGGTAAATTTGATTTGAGCATGTTTTGACTAAATTACTTGTTTGAGCATGCTTGTATATGGATACTTGGAGTGTTTGTGATCAATTTTGTGAAAAATGGATTGGATCAATTTTTCCCCAAATTTTAGGCTTGGCCGAAACTTGAAGATGCCCTAATGTCATGGAATTTTTTTATTTTGATAATTGGATGAGTTGAAATCATTTGGGAAATGTTGATTTAGGATTTAATTGAATTGAATTCGAAATCGGACATGGAAAACCCTAAATTGCCGTGAGTGATGTAGCATGTAAAATGATTGATTTTTTTATTCAATTGTGTTGGACATAAGTTGATGATGATAAGCATAATTAATTGAGTAAATTGGTGTTTTGGAAATATTAATTTGGTTAATTAATTATGGCATACACTTTAGGTTAATTAAATTATGAAATTTGGAATTTTGGTAATTTAATTAATTGGGCCAAATTTGGAATTGGGCTTGAATAGTTGTATTTGGGCTTAATGGGCTTGGTTGGGCCAAGTTTGGTTTAGGCTAATTGGTTGGATCCAATTGGGCCCAAAACCATATCCATAAAGTCCAAATATAACTTAATGGACCTTTAATTTTAATTGGTCCTAATGGGCCTAAATTGGTTTCTTGGCAAATAAGGGTGATTCCTTAAATGGGATTTGGTATTTGGGTTTGACCAATATTGACCAAAAGTCCATGCCTTAAGAAATTAATTAAAAGCCCATTGGACTTAAAATTAAATTGACATTGGAAGTTAATCGGGCTTTGAGACCCGTAACGATTAGATTTGAAATCTAAGTCGTAAAGGCACATTAAAAAGTGTAATTATTTAATTTAGAATTAGTATTAAATACAAATTAAATTGGATTTAATATTGTAGTTTAATATAATTCAAGAATTCGTACTTTGAGTACTTATTCGCAAAACGAGTTTGACTCGCGCAAAATCAAATCGTTGTTTGAACATTGTATGGTCATTAATTTCAGATTAATTAATTGGATTAGATTGATTGGTAACATGGTTTGTGTGAATACATGGATGCGATGTATGAATAATGTATATTGGATGGATATTAGATGGGTGAGGGCAATTTTGGAAATTGTTGTAATAAATTTAGAATTTATTAAATTGGACCTGCGTGTCCAACTTATTACCTCTTGACTCTTTGTATTTCTCTTCTCACATATTCCCCTCAATGTAAATGAGGTTTCTTTAGAAGTGTTATGTAATCGGGTAGAAATAATATTTGTGCTAGCGGGAGAGAGGAAATGGAGAGATTTTTTTCTAGGAACAATGTGTTTAAGTATCCATCCCCATATCATTATTATTTATTTATACACGCCTTATTATGTGTTTAGAATGCATGTTTAAGGGTGTATGATGATGAGACCTAACAAAGATAATTAATTGGTTGCCAATTACGTGAAATACACTCAACACATATCAAGTGTTTTTTTCCTTCCATTGAGTGATTCTTACTCAAGATCCAAGATTGGCACTGGTTTGTTGGCCAAAGTCAGACCTTTGTCTGTCGCGGATGTGTTTGAATCATGAAGGCTTTATTCCATATCGGTGTCTTGTCCAAGTTGTGATTTGTTGGCCAAAGTCAAGATCACTTCTTGTCTATCGACATCGATTACGAAGCTTTCCATGGTTCATTGGGTTCCGCTTAACTGGGATCATTAAGTTTGTTGTGCCAAAGCCAAGGCTTAATTGATTCAGAGGAAAAAGGTTAGGGAATATATTAGATATATTGGCATATATAAGATATATGTTTCTGACTTGGATGTCCACCTACTGGATCTAGGAATTGGATGGGATCCAATTGATCTTAGAGATCTACCTTGTTAATTATCATACAATTTGTTGGCCAAAGTCAAGATTGTGTGTTATTTAACGGGATCCTAGCCCACTAGGAAACAAGGTTTCCCGAGTACTCCACATAGGATTAGAGGCTCGCCGAAAAATAGTGGGAGGTAAGTATTAAATTTGCAATATTCGTTTAGTTACTTGCCAATACTTGTGCTAGCGGGCGAGCGAATTAATTTAGAATTAATTCGTTAGCGACGTGAATAGTGACTTCGCTAGGCGTAATCATTTAATTGCGTCGCAACGGAAAATTCGTTAATTTGGAATTAGCGAACCCGAGCCCAGGATTATTTGCGAGTGCATTCGCATTTCGAATTCGAATACGGTACGCAAGTCAAATCAAGCGTCAAATCGCTAGTCGCATCAAGCGTCAAATCATTAGTCACTTTGAGTGATGTGACAACTTGTCACTTGATTGGATTGATTGATGGATTGATTAATTGATGTTGGTGGTTGGAATTAATTGCCTTGACCTTTTGGGAAAAGCAAAATCAATTAATTAATTTATGAAATTAGATTTGTGTATTAGATACACAAAATCCCTCAACCAAATCGATCTATCTCTTTTCATTTTTGGAGCCAAAACTCTTCTCTTTTTTCATTTCTCCTCATGCCTATTTGGGCCATTTTGTTCTGTTTTTTCTGGGCAGAGAAAACCGAACAAGAAGGGAAGCAAAGTGCGTTTTTGTGGCAAGAACAAGAGTGCTAGCACACTCCGGGATCAATGCGAAGGTGATAGGGAAGTCCACCCATGAGTGAGGGAATCGTTCGACGAAGCTTGGAGCTTGACAAGGACCTCCAATGGCCGAATTTGTAGTGGGTTGTGACAGTTACTGCCGAGCAGTCCAAGAGGCAGAAAAACATAATTTTTGTTGCCCAAATCGTCGCTCAACCGCTCGATGTAAGTATTCCGCGACTTCTCGATTTGTATTCGCACTTGTTTCATGTTTGTTATTCGATCTTATGGACCTAGAAACTCCAACAATGGTTTCAGATCTTGGTTAAAAGCATGAAAATTAATTAGGGCTTAAAATGGGGTAAACTTGATTTTGAGCATGATTAATGAAATTGGATGGATTAGTATGCTTAAATGTGTTTGAATTAAGGATTGATTGGATCAATTTGTTGAAATTGTGTTTGGAACAAATTTCCCCAATATTTTGATCATGGCCGAATGGATAGAGCCCTAAAATGTCTTGGTGATTTTTGATTTTGATCATTGGATGTGTTGGAAATCATTCGGGAATATGATTTAATGTCGATTGTTGAATTAATTGGATTGAATTCGAATCGGACTTAAAATCCCCAAATTGCCGAGAGCATAAGACCATGTAATTGCGTTTGATTTTTGTTAAAATGTGTTGGACATGTTTTAATGTTGATGGCATGATTAATTAGTACTAATTTGGTGTTTTGGAAATATTGATTTGGGTGATTAATTATTTTAATACACTTTAGTATAATAAACATTAAATTTGGAATTTTGTGTTTGATTAAATGGTCCTTAAATGGGTTTGGGCTTGAATTGTTGTAAATGGGCTTATTGAGCTTTGTGTACAAAGTTGGGATAAGGCAAATGGATTGGATCCAATTTGGCCCAAAACCGCTTCATAAAGGCCCAAATGCGACTTAATGGACCTTTAAAGTTTAATTGGGCCTAATGGGCCAATATTGATTTCTAGGCTTATGGGGTAACTCCCGGATTGATTTTGGTTATTCGGTTTGACCCGAGTTGACCAAAAGTCCACGCCTTAAGGAATTAATTAAAAGCCCATTGGACTTTAATTAAATTGACGTTGGACGTTAAACGGGCTTTGAGACCTGTAACGATTAAATTTGGAATTTAAGTCGTAAAGGTTCGTAAATAAAGTGTGATATTTAATTTGAAATTAAATAGTGAATTAGAATTGAATGCATATTAAATTGGATTTAATGATGTAGTTTAATTTAAATCGAGAATTCGTACTTTGAGTACTTATTCGCAAAAACGAGTTTGACTCGAGAGCAAAATCAAATCGTTGTTTGAACATTGAATGATCACTAATTATCAGATTAATTAATTTAATTAGATTGATTGATAACATGCTTGTGTGAATACATGGTTGCGATGCATGAATAATGTATATCGGATGGATATTAGATGGGTGGGGGAATTTTAGAAATTGGTGTAATAAATTTGGAATTTATTAATTGGACCTGCGTGTCCAGCCTTATACCTCCATATTCTTTGTATTCTCTTCTCACCTATTCCCCTCAATGTAAATGAGGTTTCTTTAGAAGTGTAGTGTAACGGGTAGAAGCAAATACATGTGCTAGCGTGAGAGAGAAAGGGAGAGATTTGATCCAGGATCAATGTGTAAAGTATCCATCCACATATCATTATTATTTATCATATCCGCTTTATATGTGTTTAGAATGCATGTTTAAGGGTGTATGATGATGAGACCTAACAAAGAAAGATAATAAATTAGTCGTCAATTTGCACTCGAAAACCCTCGCAAATATTAAGCGTTTTTCCTTCCATTGAGTGATTCTCACTCAAGATCTAAGACGGCATTGGTTTGTTGGCCAAAGTCAAGGCCTTTTTCTGTCGAGGATGTGTTTGAATCACGAAGGCTTTGGTACATATCAGTGTCTTGTCCAGGTTGTGGTTTGTGGCCAAAGTCAAGACCACTTCTTGACCATCGACATTGATTACGAAGCTTTCCATCGTCAAGGGTCGCGCTTAACTGGATCACTAAGTTTGTTGTGCCAAAGCCAAGGCTTAGTAGATTCAGAGGAAATAGGTTAGGTAATACATTGGATGTATTGGCATATATAAGATATATGTTTCGGACTTGGATTTCCCCCTACCGGTTCTATGAATTGGATTGGATCCAATCGATCTTAGAGATCGACCTAGTTAATTATCATACAATTTGTTGGCCAAAGTCAAGATTGTGTGATATTTAACGGGATCCTAGCCCACTAGGAAACACGGTTTCCCAGTACTCGACAGAGGGTTAGAGGCTCGCAGAAAATTAGTGGGAGGCAAGAATTGAATTTGCAATTTTCTTTCAATTACTCGCCATACGCACTCAAACAAATATCATTCGTCAAATAAATTAAATGTTAGTTGGACTAATATTTAAATGTTGTTTTAATTAATAGTTGGACAATATTCAAACTATTCAATTATAGTTGATTTTATAATTGGATTATAGTAATCAATATAATTGATTTTAATCTATTAAATTATAGTTGATTAAATAGTTGGACTATTGTAATCAGTATAATAAATAGTACCGAAATCGTTGATTAAATAGTTGGACTATTAAAATCAAGATATAATTGAAAGATTGACATTTAAAACATAATCCTGGGGAAATGTATTTAAATGGTTTAATTTTCAAATTGGGAATAATTTCAGGATGGTCCTGGAAAAATAATAAGTTATTTTATTTGATAAAAAATATATTAAGCCTAAGCCCGGAGTTAAGCAAACAGTAGAGCATAATCTTTGGAAGATTATGTGATGATAACATTAGTGCTTAATCCATTATACTTACCGCAGTAGACTCCTTAATTTCTGAATCAGAACAAAGGATTAGATCCTTAAAGTATGATAATGAAATTGAAGATCTTCAAAGAATCTATTCTTAGAATCTTAGAAGTACTAAACTTGCAATAAATAATTCTTGGAGAATTAATGACTATTCTCAAGGAGATAAAGTCAAACTTTGCAATTAGGCAAGTAGCGTAAGACGCACCTTACTTCGATATTCTAGCAACCCGAGGCTTGGCCAAAGACTTCTTGAGTGTGAAAAGGGGCAAAGACAAAATCATTATAATCTTCTAGGAAGATAAATGACATATCCCAAAATGTCTACTTAAATTGTGGCAAACGGGATCGCGGAAGCGTGACTGTCGTTTAGACAAAGCAGACATGAAGGAATTGAAGTCGAGCAAGGCTCCGACTTCAAATATGTTTGTCAGATTATGTCACTACTAGTATTAAAATTGGATTTTAGAAACTTAGTGTGGTAAATAAATATAAATTGATGTTCAGAATTTAATTTTGAACAGGATACTGACTTCAATAGAGATTTATCTGCGAATTGTAAACGGGACGAAAGTCGCTGTTTTAACCTTAGATACCTAAGTTTAGGAACTACCTCGGGTGTGTACCTAAAATAGGAAACTATTATAATGTAACTAGTTTGATTAGAAACATTATCTCTGTATCAGTGTTTAAACCCACTGGCGGTTGAACCTTTATATTCTATAAACACTACAGTGTTTTATTATATAAGGATGATATTGAGATAAACACATTAGATGTGAATAACAGAATTTATATTTTTGAATATAATAAATTCTCAACATATTACATGACAAATAAATAGCTCAACTGATTTGATCAGGTGAAACTAATTGTGGCATTGTTGTCAGGGACACATCAAACAAAACTCGTATATCCGCACTTTGAAGTGTGGGTACTAGGACTAATTTGATTCCAATCAAATAAAGTCTACGAATCTAGTTTATTGGGCAATGTGCCTATAACACTATTTACTTGGTAAAAGTGTAAATGCCACCGATCTGTTAGCCCTAGTTCATAGTGAGGCAAGTGGGCCCATGTCTAGCTAGGCTAGATGTGGATATGAATATTTGTGACCTTTACGGATGTGGCATCGCGTTATGGTTATGTGTTTCTTTTGAAGAACAAAAATCAGAAACTTTTAAGTTTCGACACGAAATAGTCAAACAGATCGGCTATAATATTAAACTATCACGGTAAGACCGTAATGGAAAATACTTAAGCAATAAGTTTCTAATATACTTGAAAGAGTATAATATTCTTTCAAATGAGGACTCCTCCCGGAACACGTCAATTTGACGGTGTGTCCAAACCGAGTAACCGAATTTTGTTTGACATGATAAGGTTAATCACGAGTCGCTCTGAGCTACCATTTCCTTCAACGGATAAGCATAAACGGTGCAGAACTTATTTAGAATAAGGTTCCATAAAAAAACTGTTTGAATAACGGTACAGTGAGTTGGAAATTTTCCAAACAAGATACTATTACCGAATAAACAACAAATGCAAGTTATTGCTGCAGCTAAGGCAGCAATGGAAGCCTTCTGGGTCGATAATAAATCTAATTAGATTAGATATAATTCCGTTAGCAGCTGAACTAGGCTTGAGCACAGGCTAAATAATTAATGGTCTCATCAACGATCCAGATATATACTTCGATATTCATCTGATTCGTTCGGATCATACTCGTGGCGATGTGATGATCGAATAAATCGTATCAAGATGATAATCATGCAAATTCGCTAACGAAAGTCTTTTCTTTTCTCCAGCAGTTTGAGCCACCGTATAGTTCGGTTGTCAAGCACTCGAGTGACTGGCTATAGGCCAAGTGGAAGATTGTTGGAAAATTTTGACCCATAGCGTCACTATTGTACAGATCACGGTGTTGTTGTACAAATTAACTATGTGTAAAAGGAGATTGCACTCTTATCATTTGTGATTGGATCACCTAGATGTATAAATGATGAGAGGTCCTTGTGATTTGTTCCTGGATGGAGAATGATATGAGACAGTATCAGTCCACGTAGGATAATCATTAAATATCCCTAGTCAGAGCATTATCGAGATTGGACATCGATGAATGAGTAAAAGACTAGTATTACACTTGTGCGCGTTGTGAGGGCACAATGTCGTAGTTCTCATATATTTGGGTATAGGATACTCATGCAAGTGTAATAGGAGGTTGTGTTTCACCGATGGTACGGGGGAAACAACTTCGCTCTGGATAGACCCCTTCGGAATTCCATTGGTAGTATGACTATGTGTATATGGAAGTCCGAAATCAGGGTAGGTGTATTCGGTCTTAACCTGAGACTTGCACCACTAATACTTGCGACAATCAATATACTTTGGTTGAGGTCGTCCAGGGCTTTAACATGTTCTGTGTAGGCCGATGCTGGGTATATTGAGAATCATAGTATGTTGGGTGTGATGTCAAGACGGAGGTGTCACTCCAGTCATATGGAGTTGATGATCGTGCAGAGATACAGAACTGGTTCTCTATATAAGGTTGCAACCGTCGGGATAATATGACTTGGTCATGATTATCTGATATTAAAGAGACTAGTTGCTCGTTATCCGATATATGCTTCGTACGGGGCAGACACTGTCCCAGCCCCCGGCCTTGCATGTGATCATCTGATACTGGACAGAAATATGCAATACTACTACGTACTACTGCTTTGATACAGATCCTTTATTCCTGTAAGGATATTTCTGGAGAATTGGGTAGGCATGGCACTTTGCTAGAGGCCAACCTTGTCTTGTAATTCAGAATAAACGTAGTACGAGGTACTTACGTGTTCGGATAGTCCGACGATCGAATTTACTGCCAACATATCCGGGGATCTCATGGGTCGCTTCCCAAAGATTCACCGATAACGTATGACTCGCACTTTTAATTAATCTGGGATTAATTGGATGAGAGAGAAAATTATTCTGGGATTAATTGCGGAGATATTTTATCTGAGATAAAATTTCAATTAAAGAGAGATAACGATTAATTTGGAATTAATCGGTAAATTAATATATTTGATATATTAAACGAAATTGGATTTCAACGTGCAATTAAAATTAGATTTTAATTCGGGCGAGTGAATTAATTTAGAATTAATTTGTTAGCGACATGAATAGTGACTTCGCTAGACGTAATCATTTAATTGTGTCGCAACGGAAAATTCATTAATTTGGAATTAGCGAACCCGAGCCCGGGATTATTTGCGAGTGCATTCGTATTTCGAATTCGAGTGCAGCACGCAAGTCAAATCAAGCGTCAAATCGCTAGTCGCATCAAGCGTCAAATCATTAGTCACTTTGAGTGATGTGACAACTTGTCACTTGATTTGATTGATTGATGTTTTGATTGATTGATGTTTGTGGTTGGAATTAATTGCCTTGACCTTTTGGGAAAAGCAAAATCAATTAATTAATTTTGGAAATTAGATTTGTGTATTAGATAAACAAAATCCCTCAACCAAATTGATCTCTCTCCTTTTCATTTTTGGAGCCAAAACTCTTCTCTATTTTCTCATTTCTCCTCATGCCCATTTGGGCCATTTTGTTCTGTATTTTCTTGGCAGAAAACCGAACAAAAAGGGAAGCAAGTGAGTTTTTGTGGCAAGAACAAGAGTGCTAGCACACTCCGGGATCAATGCGAAGGTGATAGGGAAGTCCACCCATGAGCCAGGAATCGTTCGACGAAGCTTGGAGCTTGACGAGGACCTCCAATGGCCGAATTTGCAGTGGGCTGTGACAGTTACTGTCGAGCAGTCCAAGAGGTAGAAAACAAAATATTTTGTTTGAATAACGGAGCAGTAAGCTGGAAATATTCCAAGCAAGAGACTGTTGCCGATTCAACAACAGAAGCAGAGTACATTGCTGCAGCTGAAGTAGCAAAAGAGGCAGTTTGGATCCTTAAATTCCTAATTATATTAGGAGTAGTTCCATTAGCAGCTGAGCCCGTTCCATTATATTGTGACAATAACGGGGCTATAGCGCAGGCTAAGGAACCACGGTCTCATCAATGATCCAAGCATATTCTTCGACGTTTCCATCTGATTCGTGAGATTATACATCGTGGCGATGTGAAGATCGAGAAGGTCGTATCAAATGACAACATTGCAGATCCGCTGACGAAAGCTATTCCTCAGCAAAAGTTTGAGCGACATGTACATAGTTCAGGTATTAGATGCTTGAGTGACTGGCTATAGGCCAAGTGGGAGATTGTTAGACAATTATGACCCATAGCATCACTATTTGTAAAAGACATTTTGGTTTTTGTACAAATTAATTATGTAGCAATGAAATTGCATTTTATCATTTTGTAATTTGATTACTTGAATATATAAATGATAAAAGTCCCTATGATTAGTTCCAGATTATAAGATATGAGACAATATCAATCCATAAAGGTTTAATCATTAAATATCCCTAGTCGTAGTATTATCGAGACTGGACATCGATAATGCGGAATAGACTAGTATCGCACTTGTGCGTGTTATGTAAGCGTAACGACATAGTTCTCATATATTTAAGTATTGGATACTTATGCAAGTGTGATAAGAGGTTGTGTTTACCGATGGTACGGAAACAGCTTCGCTCTGGATAGACCCCGTGGAATCCCATTGGTAGTATGACTATGTGTCTATGGGAATCCGCATCAGGGTAGTTGTATTTGGTCTTAACCTGAGACTTACATCGCTAGTACTTGCGACAATTAATACACTTTGGTTTTGGTCGTCCAGGACTTTAACAGGTTCTGTGTACGCCTCTTTTGGGTTTATTGAGAATCGTAGTGTATTGGATGTGATGTCAAGATGGAAGTATCAATTCAGTCATATGGAGATGATGATCACGCAGGGATACATAACTGGTAATCTAAATGGTTGCAACCAACAGGATAATATGACAGGTCATGATTATCCGGTTAAAGAGACTAGTTGCTTGTAATCTGATATATGCTTCGTACGGGGCAGACACTATTCTAGCCCCAGGCCTTGCACGTGACATCCGATACTGGATCGCAATACGTAATACTACGTATACTACACGTGATATAGATTATATATTCTATTAAGAATATTTCTGGAGAATTGGGTAGGCATGATGCTTTGCTAGAAGCCTACCATGTCTCGTAAATCGGTAAAAATGTAGTACGAGGTACGTACGTGTTCGGATAGTCGACGACCGGATTTACTGCCAACATATCCAGGGATCTCTTAGGTCGCTTCCCGAAGATTAACCGATGACGTATGATTCGAGCATAATTAATCTGAGATTAATTACGGAGAGATTTTATCTAGGATAAAATACTATTAGAAGAGTGAACGATTAATTTGGAATTAATCGATAAAATAATATATTCGATATATTAAACGAAATTAGATTTTGACGTGGAATTAAATTTAGATTTTAATTCGGGCAAAAGAATTAATTTAGAATTAATTCGCTTGCGACGTGAATATTAATTTTTCTTGGCATTATTATTTAATTAAATTTGATTTAATTACGTCGTAACGAAAAGTTGTTAATTTGGAATTAGCGAACCCTAGCCCGGGAGTGTTTGCGGGCCCACTCGGATTTCGAATCAAGTGGGGCCCACAAGTCACATCACTTGTCACTTTGAGTGATGGGTTTTGGTGACAATGATGATGACTTGCCTCACACACTTTGTATTGATGATGGCTTGATTGACTTGTACCAAATTTTTGGTAAATGATTATTAGATTTTTGAAATCAAATATTAAAAAGTCAACAACATCACTTTGCTCTCTCTCCATTCACGCAAAACTCAACAAAATTTAGTCTCCATTTTTCTTCAATGCCGTGAGTTGCATAGAGGAAGAAGAAAATTTGTTGCAAATCTTCAAGAGTGCTAGCACACACAAGAATCATACAAGGTGATAGGGAAACCATCTCAAGAGCTTGGAATCCTCTCAAAGGTTGGAGCTGTTCATATTCTTCAACAAAAATTGGAGCTTGGCCGTGACCTTCAAGGACAAGGATAATTTTTTTTCAAACTTGATGCATCCATAAACCGCTAATTGTTAATATGATTCTGCCATACTTTTTTAATGTATTCACATGTTTTTTATGCTTGAATGATCTTGGGACAACTTTAGAAACAAACAGTCCTATACATTGATGATGTATTGCTTCTTAGCAATGACATTCCCATACTAAAATCGGTGAAAGCTTAGCTTTCATTAAGATTCTCCAATAAAAACTTGGAAGAGGCAACCTTTATTCTAGGAATAAAGATCTACTGGGATAGATCTAAAAGTTGTTGGCACTTTCCGATAACTCGTACATTGAAAGACATGTACGGACCTGGTGTCTCATATGCTTTGAGCATGTTGAGTCACAATCAGGCCGATCCAGGTGATGGTCACTGGATGATGTAAAGAACATCATTGAGTATCTTAGAAGAACTAAGGATACCTTTTATTATATGGAGATGGAGAACTTGAGATGACTGGGTTCACCGATGCAAGTTTCCAAACCGATAAAGACTATTGTAAGTCGCAATAAGGGTACCTATTGTTTGAACAACGGAACAGTGAGCTGGAAATCTTCAAAGCAAGAATGTATTGGTTATGATGTCAAGATGGAAGTATCACTTCAGTCATATGGAGATGATGATCATGCAGGGATACATAACTAGTACTCTCAAATACTGTAGCTATCAGGATAGCATGACTAGGTCATGATTATCCGATTAAGAGACTAGTTACTAGTGATCCGATATATTCTTCGTACGGGGCAGACACAATTCCAGCCCTAGGCCTAGCATGTGACATCCGATACTGGATCGTAATACGCAATACATAGTATACTATGCCTGATATATATTATATATTCTTTGTTGAATATTTCTGGAGAATTGGGTAGGCACGGTGATTTTCTAGAAGCCAATAATGTCTTGTAAATCGGTAAGAATGTGGTACCGGGTATGCACGTGTTCGGATAGTTCGACAACCGGATTTACTGCCAACATATCCAGGGATCTCTTGGGTCGCTTCCAAAAGAGTCACCAATGACATTTGACTCGAACAGAATTAATCTGGGATTAATTATGAGAGAGAAAATTAATAGGGATTAATTAAGGCAAGAATTAATCTGGAATTAATTATCAGATAAAGAATTAATCTAGGATTAAATTCGTCGAGATGAGAGAACGCGATTAATTTGGATTTAATCGGTAAAATGAATTTAATAATGAAATTAGTTTTTATTTTTTTAATTAATTGGGCAAAAATAATATATTAGATATATTAATTGAAATTGTATTTCAATACATAATTAAAATTGGATTTTAATTCGTGCGAACAAATTAATTTTGAATTAATTTGCGAGGGACTTTCGTAAAAATTTTACGAGGCATTATTATTTAATTAAATTGGATTTAATTACGTCGCAACGGAAAATTCGTTTAATCGGATTAAACGAACCCGAGCCCGAAGTGTGTTGAGCAAGCCCACTTGAATTTTGACTTTAAAGTGGGGCCCACCAACTCACATCGAATGTCTACATGAGTGATGGCAGTGGTTGAGGGCATTTAATTCCTTTTTCCCTCCAACACACTTTGACTTTGATTTTGGTTTTTGGAAAAGCATATACCCAAATTTTGAAAGACAATTCTGGTAATTGGTTTTGGAAAACAAAAACACAAAACTCTCTATCCCTATTTCTTCCTCCATTGCCGAACATAATACCCTTTGGAAGGGAAATTTTTTTATTTAATTATTTGTTCTTGCTAGCACATAAGGAGTCACCTAAAGGTTACAGGGAAACTCACCTAAGTGTTGGAAACACTCTACAAATCTTGGAGCTTCATCCACATCTCTTGAAATTTTTGAAATCTCAACCGATCAAAGTAAGTAATTTCTGCAACTTGTCTTTGATTTATTCACACACAAATCATCTTAGTGATCTTGTGGCATGTGTAGGACACTAACATATAATTCATGTGGATTGTTGAAATAAAGAAGGTCGAATATAGTTGGAGAATTAGAAATAATATTTCCTCGAAACGTTAGATTAATTTTAGTATGACAAGAGTTTTCCAAAAATTTTAAACCTTGAAGGAAAACAAGTATATCAGCAGCGGAGAGGAAAGTAAAGAAGATAAGATATTCTCGAACCAAGATAAACCCGCGAGTTAGACCTTAGAAAGGATTCAAGGACGAATCCTATTTAAGGGGGAGAATTTGTAACGACCGGTAATTTCGTCGATCGGTAACCTCGACTACTGTTTTATCCTGGGATGAAATTTGTTATATAGGTTATGTTGAACATACATACACTCATGATGCAACCATTGGGACAATCGTTATTCCTCGAAGTTCCGATACAAAATTGCATGATGTCCCAATATGAACAACCAATGATATTTGGGTCGTAACATTCTCATACGAACTCCGATCTTTATGAATATTATATCGTCGAAAAGCTGAGACCGAGATCTACAACTTCTGCGCTGAACATTTTTCCAAAATCGGACCAGAAATAGGTTAAAACGCAAGTCAAAATTCTAGATGAATAGTATCACAGACTTATCTAGAAAAATCTCCAACATTCTCCAAATTTCCACATTTTTCTGCATCCTTCCAAATATCAAACAAACCCATGTATATATAAGGAGCACTATTCAAGGTTTCCTAAAATTAGGAAAGAATGAAGAGAGAAACGTGAGAGAGGGAAAGAGAAGAAGAAAAAGAAAAAGAGGAGAAGTAAAAGAATAAAATGGGAAGAAGAAAATAAGAAACAAGAAGGTTTGGCATCCTTGAAGCCCTAGAAGATGTGGAAATTCACAAGAGAATGGGTAACACTAACTTGACCCAAACATGATATTGTGGAATCTTGATAATTTGAGTATGTGTTAATGTTTGTGGCATGATAGGAATGGTATATTGGTGATGGTCATGGAAAGAAATTAATTATAGAGTTAAATGTTCATTTTTGGAAAATCTAATGGTTTTATGAGGTGATAAGAATAATGGGATTAAAGAATATTTGAAGTTGATATTGATGAAGTTATAGGACATTTATTGAGGAAATTTGCTTGTGTAAATGGTTGGAGGAAGTATTGAATAAATTGTGTATGAGAGAATGAAATCAATACTAGAAATTATCCCTGTATCGCGATGCAAAGAGCCCTGCATCTCGACTCGATCTGGGAATTTTCCCAGGAATGCATCTGATTCATTACGCGTCGCGACGCACATGGCAAATTCAGGGCACGTTTCTTGTTGATTCGCATCGCAACGTTCACTCTCTTGCATCACGACGGGAGATCAAAAAATGGCCTAAATCAGTTTCAAACCATCCCAATGTCACCCGAACTCATTAAGAGGTTACCCTATAAGCCTCATATCAACTCATATGCGCTTATTACATCACGATATGTATATAATACCTATAGAGTGAAAAGGCTTACTTGTATAAGCAAACCTTAGCCTAATTCCAAGTGCGTTTATTAGTTCAATTCTAATTTAGCTTATTCAATGTAGATTATCGTATGAACCAGACTCAGTAAGCGAGTAGTGCCAGCCAGATTCCAACCAGTGAGTGGACACTTCTCTTTTTAAACTGGATTTTCTTATTGATTTACTTATTTATTTGTATGAATTGAAACTTACTTTTCCTACACATAGGGCGTAAGCCATATTGGATTTCAGTTTCTTGCTAATTGTAGTGTTTTTATACATATTTTAAAACCATACCATGATAATTTTTTGTTTTTCGAGGCATGGGCAAAAACCCACCTCAATATGCAACTTGTACATACATGGAATTGACGAACAGAGAACATGTGCACATGTAGAAGACTGGGGGGACGGCGATACGTAACGCCCCCATATCCTAGTTCAGGGCTTGGGGATGGCGACAGGTAAAGCCCCTAGACCCTAGATTAAGGGTCAGGTAGAAGCATGGATCAGCACTACCAGCTCTATTTTAGTGGCTTGGGGGACAGCGATAGGTAACGCCCCAAAGTTGATGATTTGCACTTCTGGCTCTAGTTAGGCATATGGGGGGATGACGATACGTAACGCCCCCCATACGTCAAGTTTTTCAGATACATATAAGTATTCAGACATCATATTTTCAAAAAAAGTATTTTTCAATATCCGATTCAGAAACATTTTCAGAGATCAGATTTTAGAAACAGTTTTCAACAAGCAGTTTTCAGAAAGATTAATTTTTATAAAAGAGGTTTTCAGATAAAGTTTTCAGAAAAAGAGTTTACAAGTAAAGATATTTTCGGAGCTTTGGTTTTAGAACTGAAAGCTTTTACATTAGTTTTTCAGTTCTTCGTCCACTCACTTAGATCGTGCGACGATCTAACCCCCCACTATGATTTTATGTGGTTGCAGATATTCTCGGAGGACGAGCTCGGGAGGACGAATACTAATGCGGTCACTAGGGTTGGAGTCCACCAATACGAGTCAGAGATAGAGTGAGAGTCCAGTCAAAGTCAGATAAAAGTCATGAATTTTTATTTGGGTTATGTATAGTCAATGTAAGAAAGCAAGTGTTAATAAGTATACATTTATGAACTTATTTTCCCTATTATTGAGTTTTGGGCTTCGATTTCAAAATAGGATTTTGATTGAGAAAGGTATAATAGTGTAGTTTATTCGAATAGTTTCCTTTACGAAAAAAACTATACTCTAGACTCACATTGAAATTTTCCCGAAGATATTTTGACCTATTACCAGGAGTACAAATGAGATATGAAACTAGACAGTAACATTCTAAGAAAAGTTATCCAGAGAGAGTTGGAAGAAAACAGATATAAGAAGTAAGGAAGCATGCATAGTTAGTTAGCAAGCTGGAGATGAGAAAGTGAGAAGATAATAAGAAATAGTAAAGTTCAAAGAATACCTACTCAAGAAAGTAGGAAGAGAAAGAGAAAGCTAGAAGAAAAGTATAAAGGGAATAAATAGATGATCAAATGAACATATAGTAGAGGTTCACGCGATCAGAGTTAATAAGACATAAAGAAGCAGAAACAGATAAATAAGGATGTATTAGAACCTATAGTAGTAAGGAAAGAAATAAAGATGTTTAAGCAACTATAGTAAGAAGAAATAGAGTAAGAAGAAATAGAGATACTGAATCAGATCGATAAAGATATATCATAATCTATAGTAGAAAGGAGAATAGAAAGAGCCCGAGCAAGTATTAAAGTGCCCAGTAGACGTAAGATTCCTTCCCTTTTCAGAAATTCCTTTAAATAGATTTAAAAAGCTTCATGTGCCTTATATAGATAGCGAATTTCCCAAGTAATTAGGAATAGACAGAAAGATAAAAAAAGAAGCAAGAGATCGAGACTAGTCTAGAGAGTTCCCAAATATGAGATATGTCAAAAAGGATCTAGAAAACCTCAGATCCCTAAACCCAGACCCAGGCCCACAAGTAGGCAAATAAAGGTCATAAACAGAAATGCATAGTTACCTTACCTAAGTAATCCGATGTAGACATGACCCCAAGCTATCTAGTCATCAACCGCTTAGTCATACCAGATAAGGAAGTCGTCATGACAGAGCCTACCTCATACCTATCTTACATGAGAAATATACCCTACCAGGACACAGAGTACCAGAACAAGTATACGGAAACTCATTGAGACATAAGATATTTGCCATAGCCAATAACAGAATATAGGTGACTGTAAGAAACCCGACGAAAGTTTATAAATGGAAAGACCTATGAAGGTAAATTACCTAGAAAGAGATTAAAGAAATTTTCAAGGATACAATAAGAGAACCTAGTATAGTCCAAAGATCAAGGCAAGTCAACACTAGGCTTACTTGACTAGTAGAAGTCTACAGATTAGACCAAATATAGTAGAACTCACATATCAGCCCAAATCAGTATAAATCTGTGAAGTATACAAGGATAGACTCGATAGGTAAGAGACATTAGGGGTGATAAGAGTATCAGTAAGGACAATAGATTAGAGTGCCAAATGTCGAAACTTATCGCAAGAACGGAGATTGCAGATCCAAGAAGTAACCGAAAATATCAGTCACCAATAGTATTGGTAGTACAACTGAGAACCAAAAGTCAAGATATGGAAGTTATAAAGAAGGACGCGGAAGGTAACAAGTAAATTTTGTACATTCAGGTACATTGTTAACAAAGTGAGAAATTGGTAGCGTAGAAAATTGATAGTAGTTGTGGGACCCCAAAGCAATGAGTAGTTGATTAGGCTCATGTAGAACGACTGATGACCCCTCCTTCCAGAAACCTTGATTCTAGTAAAGCATACAAACACATAATCAGATTATCACCGGGCCTAAGTGTAAAGCAGAAATGTGTACTTATAGATCCTTACGGAATGGATATTCTCACTTCTCAACTTAAAACATAGTTAAGAGAAAAAACTAGAAAAGGAAGTAGTTAACATATAGATAAATCGCGAGATGGCTAGAACAACCAAATTGAAAGTTTAATAAACATAGATAAGAAGCATGAGATAGATTGGTTCGAAGCCACAATTAGTTAAGCTAAGAAGCCCTTAAAAAGGTAAAGGACTTAGAAGTACAAAGGAAACAAGGGAAATGGCTTTTCGGATTAAATGAATAACTTATAAGAGTTTCATGTGATCAAAAAGAAAAGATTAGCCAAATAGTACCACTTGAATCAAAGATTTAGTAGGAGATGTCATAAGTAATCAAAGCAGATAGAGGTTTCAATGAAGTTAAGAAATAAGGAGTTTAGGAAACTGAGACACGAAAGAAACCTTATAGCAGAGCAAGTCTCATAGGAAAGATAGCAAATAGTATAGCAGTAATCAGAGAATGAAAATAGCGACTTTAGAGGGTTAAGTATCAAAAATTAATAGGAAGGAGTAAAGAGGCAGTACCAGGAAGTTGTTAGGGAGCATGGCTCTATAGGGATTTTAGAGAAGATGCGGGTGTGATCAATTGTTGAAAATGATCAGGATTTATATTGGAGAAGGCAAGCCAGACAAGTTTTAGTAGTAGTACCCTAGTGTAGGAAAAAACACCAGACATGTATAAATGAGAATCCTAGGCTCCTAGACAAAGAATATGTGCCACTAGATCACCACAAATAGAAAATTCTCAAGATAAGTTCCCACCCTACAGACCCTCGTTAAACAACAACAGCGAAGATAGACTTCGATGTTCGTATTAAGATATTCTTAGAACCTAGAGAATGCGTAGTTGAAAGAGACAGAAACATAAAACCTTTAGATTTAGTACAAGGTCAGAATAAAAGAAGAAATAGTTCTAAGTGAGAGATCTAGAATGAAAGTAAACTAGATGAAACGATGAATAGTGAAAGTATTAGCTAAATAGTGACGAGGATGAAAAAGAACAACTTTAAACGTGATTGGAGACATACAAGAGATAAAATCCTTCGAATAAAGAAACAGATCCATAGGCCAAACAAGTTCCAGAAATGGAACAGAGCAAGGAAAAATATAAAAAGGTGTAAAAGAAAGATAGTCTATAAGAGATAGTTTAGAGTGAAAGTTCTAGTCAAGAAGTTATGGAAGGGAAACGAGATAGCCATAGACATAATCAGAGAATTGCAGAAGTTGATACCCTTAAAAATAAAAAGACAGAAACATAGATCACATGAGTTCCGTTATAGGATTAAAACAGATAGGAGGCAAAGACATTAGGAGAAAAGCTAGTAATAATTAGATACCGGGACAAATAATAACATAGATGTATAATGATAAGACAGATTTACAGTAGTACTAAGGAATAGTCAGTATAACAGATAGTAACTGTGCTTGTACCAATATAGGAATCAAAAGTGTAGAAAAGTACAATGTTCTAGCAAAATTGCACAAGATTAGACTTACGAGGAGTATTACCAGGGGAATTACCTTGAAGAAATATTCTAATTATGGGAGCCATGGATTAACAGTAAGAGTGCATGGAAATATTAGTTATGAGTTAAGAAGTCCTAAACCCATAAATGGTTATATATTTGAAAACTTGAAGAGAGAAGATCACAATTAAACGATGACTTAATGATGAGAAAAGAGAAAGATCAAATAGTGAGCTAAGATTTGGAGCTAAGAAAATGTGTAGAAAAATATATCTTATAAATTCATTAAATGGTTACGTAATGAAGGAAAAATTGAGGTTTTAAATCAGAATATGACTGAGATAAGCTGGGCGGCAGGTCACGAACATAGTAAAATTTTGAAATCAATAATTCATGTGGATTGTTGAAATAAAGAAGGTCGAATATAGTTGGAGGTTTAGAAATAAGATTTCCTCGACACTTTAGAATAGTTTTAGTATGACAATAGTTTTTCCAAAAATTTTAAATCCTAAAGGAAAACAACTATATCAGCAGCGGAGAGGAAGGTAAATAAGATAAAATATTCTTGAACCAAGATAAACCCTTGAGTTAGACCCCAGAAAGGATTCGAGGACGAATCATATTGATAGGGGGAGAATTTGTAATGACCGGTAATTTTGTCTACCGATAACCTCAAATACTTTTTATTATGGGATGAATATTAATAATATAGGTTATTTTGAACACACAAACACTCATGAGGCAACCCTGGGGACAATCGTTATTCCCCGAAGTTCAGATACAGAATTGCATGATGTCATACTATGAACAACCCATGATATTTGGGCAGTAAATTTCTCATACAAACTCTGATCTTTATGAATTTATATTGTCATAAATCTAAGACCGATATCTATAACTTCTGCTTTGAACATTTTTCCAAATTCGGACCAGAAATAGGTCAAAAAATGCAAGTCAAAATTCTGGATGAATAGTACCGCCAAACTTGTCTAGAAAATTTCCAACATTCTCCCCAAATTTCCATATTTTTCTGCATCCTTCCCAATATTAAAAAAACCCATGTATATATAAGGAACACAATTCAAGGTTTCCTAAAATTAGGAAAGAATGAAGAGAGAAACGTGAGAGAGGGAAAAGGAAGAGGAAGAAGAAAATGAGGAGAAGAAAGAGAAGAAAATGGGAAGAAGGAAAGAAGAAACAAGAAATAAGAAGGTTCGGCATCCTTGAAACCCTTGGAAATTCACAAGAGAAGAGGGAAGACTAACTTGACCCAAACTTGATATTGTGGAATCTTGATAATTTGTGTATGTGTTAATGTTAGTGGCATGATAAGAATGGTTTATTGGTGATTGTCATGGAAAGAAATTGATTATAGAGTTAAGTGTTCATTTTTGAAAAATCTAATGGTTGTATAAGGTGATAAGAACAATGGGAGTAAAGAATAATTGAATTTGGTATTGATGATGTTATAGGACATTTATTGAGGAAAATTGCTTGTGTAAATGTTTGGAGGAAGTATTGAACAAATTATGTATGAGATAATGAAATCAAGACTAGAAATTGGCCCTGCATCACAACGCATAGAGCCCTATGTCGCGACGTGATCTGGGAATTTTCCCAGGAATGCTTCTGGTCCATTACGCGTCGCGACGCATACGGCAAAATTCAGGGTACGTTTCTGGTTGATTCGTGTCACGACGCGCACTATCTTGTGTCATACGCTAGATCAAAAAATGGCCCAAATCAGTTTCAAACCATCCCAATGTCACCTGAACGCGTTAAGAGGTCACTCTATAAGCCCCGTATCAACTCGTATGCACTTATAACATCACAATATGTATACGATACCCATACAATGATAAGGCTTACTTGAATAAGCAAACATTAGCCTAATTCCAAGTGTGTTTCTTAGTTCGATTCTAATTTAAGTTTATTTAGTGTAGATTATCGCAGGAACCAGAGTTTTCTCAGTAAGCAAGTAATGCCAGCCAGATTCCAACCAGTGAGTGTACACTTCTCTTTTTAAACTGGATTTTCTTATTGATTTACTTATTTATTCTGTATGAATCGAAACTTAATTTTCCCGCATATAGGGCATTAGCCATATTGGATTTCAGATTCATGCTAATGTAGTGTTTTTATATAGATAAATTTTTTTATGTTTTTCGAGGCATGAGGCAAGAACCCACCTCAGTATGCAACTTGTACAGACATGGAATTGACAGACAGATAACATGTGCACATGTAGAGGACTGAGGGGATGGTGATGTTGGAAATGGTGATCGAGCACCATTCACTTTTGTATGAATATTGATATTTATGCAATATAATATTTATTTTATCATGGTTATTTATTTGTATGGTAAAACTCTTACTTTTATTTATATATTGTAATTTAAGAGTTAGATTACTCTAAGAGTTGGATATTTCGAGTTACACTCGGAACCTTATATGAATTTAGTAAAGGCCTGATAGTTACAACATATGGTGATATAGTTGCAAGAGTTGCAAATGGTGTTGAGAAATATCACGCATTCTCTCGAATATAAATTATTCATGGTCTAGATATATTGACATTTGTCGATCATTATATTGGCAAGACTAGTGCATTGTCTATATATGTAATGGACATATGGTTTGTCTCGACAGACTGTGAGCTTAGTGGAAGTTTGTATAGAAATAAAGATATTCAGTAGTGGAATGAACATCGAACAGACTCATAAAAGATGACTAATAGATATTCCATAAGCTCACAAAGATCGGTGTGTGTGTTAAAATGAGGATTCTTCAGTCCATATGGTTGGATTATGTTTCCATAAATTTTTCAGAGTATATTCCTGAAATCTTTTGGCCAAAAGTACGTCGAAGAAATTATTTCTTTGACATTATAAATAATATTGAAAAGAGTTTTACATATATTATTTATTAATGGAATTTAAGGATGAAAAGTTACACATATTGAGTAGATAAGGTTTTGACAGTATAACTATAACCTTACTTAATTGAAAACGTTAATGACGAAGGGATTATACATTAGCATTTTAACCTCGACTTGTATGGTTTGACGCGTCGTGTTGTTTAGTCATGATTTGTAGGTGGATAGGCCTTCATGAAATATGTATACAAGTATATGAGATATATATGTATATATATACGTAACAACCGAACGTGAGCCTAGAGAGTTCCATTATATTGAGTTTACTCGTTGAGCACTAGGGCGACCTTTCGTAAAATGTTGACAAAATATTTTTTGGGTTTTTAGGATTAAATTGTTTAATCCGATAATTCATGAGATGAATTGAATTAATTAATTTTATATCAAGAGTTGATATAATTTTATTGTATAATAAATGTAAATTTGATTTACATTAAATTAGTAATTATTTTGTGAATTAATTTAATTGTTAAATTAATATATAATATTAATTACTTAGAATATACAAATAAAGCTTTTAATTAGTTAAAGTAATTAAGGTCAAGCAAAATTGAATTATTTGGTTAAAGTAACTAAATCATTCATAAAGGTAACTTAGTTACTAAAGTTGGTGAGATTAATATTTAACTTTGGTTAAGTTAAATTTTTTGAATATGTGGTGTAGGGAAAAGATTACCTTAAACCATGGTTTAAATGAAGGTTTGGGTTTGTTTTATTAATTTTAATTAATAAAAAGAAAAAGAAAAACAATTGCTTTGATTTCTCTTTTTGCTCCCTGCCTCTCTGCCGTTTTTAAAAAGAACAAAAGAAACAAAATGCTTCTTCTCCACACTTGCTCACTGCCGAAGAAACAATGGAAGGAAAAATTGAATTTTTCTTAATTGTTTTTGCTTTCAAAAATCAAGCCTAAATCTCACCCAAAGATTACCCAAATAAATAATCAAGATCATGGAAATTAATCTTTAAGTGTTAAGGATTAATTGTGTTCTTGAAGTTCTTGATTTTTTTCTTAGGGTTAAGAGTTGAATTTTGGGAAAATCTTAGTTGCCATTCTTGAGTGATCAAACCACATTTTGATCACCAAGACTTGTTCTTGAGGAGCTCAATTTGGTGGATTTTGAAGGAGTTCATAGCTTGGAGGATTTGAAAAGGTTGGAGGCAAAGATTCATCAAATTGGCAAGGGTTAAAAGCTTGTTGGTAAAATTTAATTTGTAAATTTTTTTGTTCAATTTATTGTTTATTTGTTGATGTTTATTGATGAGAAAAATTGTTGTGGATCTGTTGGATTAATTGGAAGCATGTATGTGAGGATATGAAGCATTAAAGTGTTGGAAGAATTAATATATAGTTGATGTATTAATTTTTGTATGCTTGGAGTGTTGGACAATTGCAACCCTAATATCACTATTTGTAAAAGACATTGTGGTTTTTGTACAAATTAACTATGTGACAAAGGAAATTGCCATTTTATCATTGTGTAATTAGATTACTTGAATACATAAATGATAAAAGTCCTTATGATTAGTTCCGGATTATAATATATGAGACAATATCAATCCACTAAAGGTTTAATCAATAAATATCCCTAGTCGTAGTATTATCGAGACTGGACTTGGATAATGCGGAATAGACTAATATTACACTTGTGCGCGTTATAGAAGCGTAACGACATAGTTCTCATATTTTTGGGTATTGGATACTCATGCAAGTGTAATAGGAGGTTCTGTTTACCGATGGTACGGAAACAGCTTCACTCTAGATAGACCCCTCAGAATCCCTTTGGTAGTATGACTATGTGTCTATGGGAATCCAAATCAGGGTAGGTGTATTGGGTCTTAACCTGAGACATGCATCGCTAATACTTGCGACAATCAGTACGCTTTGGTCTTGGTCGTCCGAGACTTTAATAGGTTCTGTGTACGCCTCTTATGGGTTTATTGAGAATCGTAGTGTATTGGGTGTGATGTCAATATGGAAGTATCACTTTAGTCATATGGAAATGATGATCGCGCAGGGATAAAAAACTAGTACCCTATTATATTGCAACTATCGGGATAATATGACAAGGTCATGATTATCCGATTAAAGAGTCTAGTTGCTAGTAATTCGATATATACTTCGTACGGGACATACACTATTCCAGCCCAAGGCCTTGCATATGACATCCGATACTGGATCGCAATACGCAATACTTGGTATACTATGCTTGATATAGATTATATATTCCTTAAAGAATATTTCTGGAGAATTGGGTGGGCACGGTGCTTTGCTAGAAGCCAACTATGTCTTGTAAATCGGTAAGAACGTGGTACCAGGTACGCACGAATTCGGATAGTCCGACGACCAGATTTACTGCCAACATATCCATGGATCTCATCGGTCCCTTCCCGAAGATTCACCGATGACGTTTGACTCGAACAGAATTAATCTGGGATTAATTATGAGAGAGAGAAAATTAATCTAGGATTAATTACGGTGAGATTCTATCTGGGATAAAATTCAATTAATAGAGAGAGAACGATTAATTGGAATTAATCCATTAAATAATTATTTGATATATTAAATGAAATTAGATTTCATAGCAGAATTAAAATTGGATTTTAATTCGGGCGAACGAATTAATTTAGAATTAATTCGCGAGTGACTTTCGTAATAATTTTGCGAGGCATTATTATTTAAATAAATTTAATTTAATTAAGTCGCAACGGAAAATTCGTTAATTCAAAATTAACGAACCCGAGCCCGATATGTGTTTTGCGAGCCTACTCGGATTTTGAATTAAAGTGGGGACCACATCAAGTCACATCACTAGTCAAACACTTACCTTTATGGTGATGGAAGTTAGTAGTGGTTGTTTGCTTGTAAAACACATTAGCTCATTTTTTTTAATTGATGTGTAAGAGACCTTTACCAACTTTGGAAGATTTGATATATGGATTTGATTTTTGGAAAATCAAAAATATCTCACTCACTCTCCTTTCTTGTAAAGTGGCGTGAATCATTTTCCCTCTCCTCTCCACACACAAAGCCGAGAGTTGGTTCTCTTGATTGGGAATATTTGTAGCAAAATTTTCTTAAGCTAGCACTAAAAAGAGTATACAAAGGTGATAGGAAAACTATCCCATTGAGTTTGGAATTCTAAGATCAAGCTTGGAGCTGAACATACAAACAAATGAGGGCTTGGAGCACTACACAAAGGTTGGAAATTTGTGTTATCTCCATATCCGCCATAACCGATCATTGTAATTATTTTTCCGCAATCTTACTTTGATTATTCACACTTGTTTATGCTTATAAGATCCTTGGCATGATCTAGGAGAACCCAATAATGGTATATGAGCCAATTTTAAGCGTGAAATAAGTAGGGTTCATAAACTTGAATTGGGTATTTATGCTTGGAGCATGATTTCGTCAAATTGAATGTTTGCTTATGTTTAGATTTTGATAACTTAGAGTTATGCATGATTAATTGTGAGAAAAATTAATTAGATAATTTTTCCCTAATTACCTTAAGGTGGCTGAATGTTGATTTTTTGTTTTTTAGACCATTGGATGTGTTTAAAATGACTGAGTATATTGATTTGTGATTTAATTGGATTGAAATCAAAATTGGATATAAAATGCGTAATTGCCGTGAGCTTAAGAGTGAACTTGTGAAATGAATCTGATGACGTACTTATTCTGAATTTCCCCTTCCGACGTCCGTTTCTCGTGACTTCTGTGACTTAAAAGGTAGTGCCTCCAAATGAGACTCATCATAGGGACTTATATGCAAAAATGCAGTGCCTACAGTCGCCCCCACTTTGATGGGACTTGTGTAATGTGCAACAGTGACAATCCTATCAAAGTTATGCAATGCATTTTCACTTACCTGGCGCGCCAACTGCCACTTCACTTTCCACGTGTTGAGTTGATTTGGGTGGTGAGGTGCTGCGACCCCTGGTTCATTCCCGAACAGCTGTGATGTGGTCCATTCCCGAACCGTTACCGTGAGGTGGTCCATTCCCGAACCGTGTTTTTATTCTTGGAGTGCCATTCTCGGCTTGTGATGCAATGGGCCTCAACCCTATGACTCATCCCCAAAACTGATAGTGATGTGGGCCTCGACCCTAGGAATCATCCCCAAAACTGATAGTGATGTGGGCCTCGACCCTGGGACTCATCCCCAAAACTGATGCTGAAGTAGGCCTCGGCCCTAACTGCTACTGATATGGGTCTTGCCCCCATACTGATACTCATGTGGGCCTCGACCCTCGGGATTCATCCCAAACTGATAGTGATGTGGGCCTCGACCCTCGGGATTCATTCCAAATTCTGAGAGATTCATTCCTTGGATTCGTTCCAAAATCTGAGAGATTCATTATCTGGATTCGTTCTAAAATTCTGAGAGATTCATTCCATGGATTCGTTCCTAACTCTGAGAGATTCATTCCCTGGATCAATTCCAAAATTCTGAGAGATTCATTCCCTGGATTCATTCCAAATTCTGAGAGATTCATTCCCTGGATTCATTCCAAAATCTGAGAGATTCATTCCTCGGATTCATTCCAAATTCTGAGAGATTCATTCCCTGGATTCGTTCCTGAATCTGAGAGATTCATTCCCCAGATTCATTCCAAATTCTGAGAGATTCATTCCCTGGATTCGTTCCTGAAACTGTACTATTGCTGTTTCTGACTAGCTTGCCTTTGCTGCTTTTCTCTCTTTCTTTCTTCGAAGCCTGTTAATATAAAACAAAACAAACATAAAAAAAGGATGCAAAATGTGTTACGTGTATGCATGTATGCATGAGTTTCCTATCCCGTTGGGTTAGGTCTTCGGTCAATTCCCTTAGTGACAGCCCGGTATTTTCTTCATTAGGCAAAATACTACTTCAATCTGTCTACACTAATTGGTTATGTGAACTCATTCCCTTTCCAAGTCTAACAGTCTCACTGTCTTCATTTCCCAATTTCTGAATGGCCAACTTATATTTTCTGCTTGCTTCTTCTGAGGATTCCCTACGTTCTGAGTATCATAGTACCAAGATTGAATGCTTTTGTCACATGCACTCATGTTGCAAGTTGAGAAGTTGAGATTCAGGCAAGTAAGCGAAGTGAACTTCTTTATTATTGTTGAGAAAAGGTTCGAACAAGCAAACAAAATCAATGTCTTTATTAAAAAAGCAAGATAAACTTGGAGAAACAGTAGTGCCTTCTTCCTCAGTCTCTGGTTCTTCGTTGTTATTATCCATTATCCCCATGTGAGAAGCTTGGTGGTTGAGGGTTTGGAGGACAAAGGTTTCAGGCAAGCCAAAGTTGATCATGGTGGTGGGACGGAGTGGTAATTTGGTAGAGGATTCATGTGTGTGCTGGGTTGCTCTCTTTCTAGGTCAGGTATTTTATGGGTGTCAATCAGGTATTGGATCTCATGCCTAAGGCGGGGGCAGTTGTCAGTTTTGTGACTCTTTTGCTGGTGAAAATAACAGAATAAGTTCAAGTCAAGGTAGTGTGGCACATGGCTGGGGAGTGGTTTAGGTTCCAAGGGTTTCAAGAGTCCTTGCATCTTCAATTTCTCAAACACCTTTGATAGAGGTCTACCCAAGTTGGAGAAACATCTGTTCTTGATGGCAGTGACCTCAGCACTGGAAGACTTGGCTTCAGGATGTCCCCCAAAATTCCTTCTATTCTGGCCATAAAACTTCTTGTTCTCGGCCTCATATTCTTCAATATCCATGAC
This sequence comes from Zanthoxylum bungeanum, assembly GCA_019454045.1. Classification (NCBI taxonomy): domain Eukaryota; kingdom Viridiplantae; phylum Streptophyta; class Magnoliopsida; order Sapindales; family Rutaceae; genus Zanthoxylum; species Zanthoxylum bungeanum. The sequence goes on along the minus strand of SKCR01038937.1, from coordinate 23,123 downwards.
CGTTTCCCTCAACTGTCGGAAATCCGCAATCATTGAAGTCATCCTCCTCAACTTACCATAGATCGATGGCTTAGTACCCTTGATGATCATTTTAATCTGGTCCTTCTCAGAGGGCCGAGTCTGCATTTTCAGAAGCTGGCTTCTCCAGCGGTCTACATACTCCTTGAAGCTTTCTTATGGCTTCTGCTTAGTTCTCCAAATCACGAAGTGACAAATCAATCTCTAAGTCTGTAACATACTGTTTCAGGAATACATCTGCCAATTCCCTCCAATCCTCCTTAACCTTTCTTTCAAGGCTATGGTACCACACTACAGGTGCCCCCTCAAGTGACATCCCAAACATCTTTTGGACTTGGCGCTGTGATAGGCCCATTGAACTCATGACTGAGAAATATTGCTGCAGATGGACCCTCGGGTCTCCGTTCCCATTAAACTTGGCCATGTCGGGCATTTTAAACTGAGCTGGCAGCTGTTCTCTGAAGGTCATTGCCTCATAATCTAGCAAATCCTCGTTCTTACCCCTCATTTTGCGGGTAACTGTTTCAACCTGATCCCGAAGCTTCTGAAATTCTGCCTGAGACCCAATCACTCTGCCTGTTGCATATTCTACCATGTCATCATCAAAAGTGGGGACATCATCCCCCAACCCATTCGAAGGCTCATCACGCCTCACATTCTCAGAATTTCCCCCAGTATGGGGCACAAACATATTTGTCATGGCAAGGGTTGTGACTCCACACAATATTAATATAAAGATAATTGATTCTCTTGTATATGTGTAATAAATTAGTTTGCTAACTTGGAACACGAAGATATGCAAAAGCCTATGTCGATGGTCAGATGCAAATACCCAGTATAACCCAATTGAACCATATGTCTATGTCAACCAAATTATCTGGATTCATTAAGATTAAGTTCCAATTATGGCTACCCCCGCCCGAAAGGTATATGTCTATCCTGTAAGGAATTCTATTAAAGGGTTATCTATCCTCAAAGAAGATCGTGGGCTATTAAGTCTAAGGCTGAAACCTAAAATCCCTATGTCTAGTTCATTTTAAGTTTACCACATCAATCTTATTGGTGATCAGACAACAAGAAGCATTAAGCTTAAGACTTAATAAACAAACTAAAGAATTATCCATAAAAAGAAAATCAATTATTAAGTGTGTGGATATTGTGTTTCATCACTTCCCTAGAATAAAAATAAAATGCTGGGGGTTAGAGGATTCATATTTAATATTTCTTATCTAGGAATATCTCTTTTTATAAAATATAAATTATTTTCTTTTCTACTTTCTCAGGAATTAATAATGTTAAACATTTAAAACCAGCCATATAGGCGGTAATCCATTTAGTCCAATTACACCAGCCATATAGGCGGTAATTATCTGTCACATAAAGACCAGCTATATAGGCGGTAAAGTAATTTATATTTAGACCGACCATATAGGTGGTAATAAAGTCTGACATTAATAAATCCGGTTAAATTATAATTTATAAATTATAATTAAGTGAGATTTACCTAGATAATTATATTAAATGTTTTACCTTTTACCCCAACGGAAATTTAACTACAAAACATAAAGAAAAAAAAAATTAAAAACTGAAATTAAAATTAAAATTAAAAATACATAAATTAGTTAATTATAAAAAAAGATGCAATCCTTAAAAACAGGGAAAAAATCCCAAGGAAAGCACACCAAATGAGTTGCAGGAAGCCTCAATTTATAGGCAAAATTTCGGGTAAGCGTCGCGACGCCAACTTTCTTTCTTGCGTCGCGACGCTGACTTGTGTTGACTCGGTCAAAGCGCGTTGATCTGTTGTCTTGCTGATGTGGCACGCGTAATGTGTCGGCACAATGGAATTTCGACACGTGGCACGCACTTTTATTCGGTCCACTAAGATGCTGACATGTGGCGGGCCTTGATTGGCTGTTGATGACGTGGCGACACGTGGCACGGTGACTCGGTTGGATGCTGACGTGTATGACACGTGGCAGACATGTGAATGACACGTGGCTGACACGTGGTACGCGGTAGATCCGGTCGAATGAGAAGCTGACACGTGGCATGCATATTATCGGCAGTATGTGATAATGACACGTGTCCCGGTGCATTTTAACAAGATATATTATGATGACGACACATGGCCGGCGCACGTTAGCAAATCAAACTTTTCAGATTCTGACACGTGTCCCTCGGCGCACGTTAGCAGCTCATGGCTCAGGATAGGCGTCGCGACGCTCAAGGCTTGCGGGTCGCGACGCGTCAAATTACCAAAATGCTTTTTTTGTCATTTTTCTCTGTTTTGGCCCCAAATTACTTCCACTGCTTCCCAAACTTTATTTATCTGCAAAATAACAATAAAACACATCAAAACATTCATAAAACCTGAGAAACTATACAGAATATTAGGTCAAATGAGGGGGAAATAGTGATATAATTACCACTCATCAGGGAGTGTCACTGTTGATTCTACTAAATTAATAGAATCAATTGTAACTTACGAAGTATTGACTTATGAAGTTGCATATTGACCCTATATATTAGAAGTTTTCATATTAGTTTTGTGTTTGTGGTTGTCTTATAATATTTTGGATTTGATACATATATACTTAGACAACTCAGCAACTATAACACAATACTGATAAAGCGTCTGAGTCATATTGATGTGGAATTTAGATTCTACCAAATATGAATGATGCTGGCTAAGGAAAACGGTTGAGTTTGTTCGATAGACTCGATTTGTTAAGCAGGCTTACATGTTGTTGCCTACCTCTTGAGTGTTAGGTGAGCTCTTGAGGGCCATGAGTATGTGATATACATTAAGATGTGTATAAGATACCGTGGATTGGCACTAGAGTAAGTGCGAGAAATTGTTAAGGTTGGTGCTCGGAGTGCCAATCCGGATCGTATTTATGTCTGATTCATAAATACGAGTAATTATATTTTTCCATAATATTACTAATTTAATGGTAGCCCCTTGTCTTTTATACACTTATTCGATCTAATTACGATTAGATCACTGATTATGATTAGATCGAAACTAAATCTGATTTAGTGATATGGGTATATTAGACAAAAACCCCGGGATTTACAATATAGTGCGCAATTACAATGTAGTTTGTAATTGACATTGGGAAGTGCACTATAAGATGTATATCCTTAAATAAAGTTCCTGGTCAAGATTTACTAACACGGGTCGGTTAGTAAAATCCGCTAAGACCAGTACATGTCGTATATCGTGACTTGGTCCGATGGTTTATCCCAATGAACCATGAGTTTCGGGAGACTCGTATAGATATGTAGGTGTTTATTTGATAAGATATTGAACGACTCACTGAATATTTCCTAATAGATGGTACACCAACGTCAATAAGAATCTTCTCGAGTTGAGCGAGCATAGTGGTCCTCTGACTTGAGATACCACAGTGGGATATATGAGTTATCCTCTACACTTTGATGGCAGTCACGTCACCAATCTATTCATGATCAGACCTCTGCCTGTTCGTTGGGTATGGACAGATGCTCATGATATCCAGTGCGTATCAAGATAGGATCCTTCAAACCTCTGTACAGGGCATATGCATCATCACGTGTTTACGATCTAGTAAATTCATGGCCATGGTATAACTTTGGAAATCAGTTCCGAGTGTTATTTAGAGATCGTTAATTGAAAGTCGACTATATTATACCAAACATATTTGATGTTCTCATCTATATCCCAGGTATAATATGGATAGCCTGAGATAGAGGGATTATACGTAAGCAATGACCTCGGCTTGCATAGTTTAGCGAGATTATCTGTGGTCGTCATAATCCATGAGTGGGTAGATTATGGACACGAAATTAGATTTTGTGACGGATAAACCTAAACTTAGAGAGTCCGACAATATGAAGTGTACTCATTGAGCACTTGGGCAACTCGATATCAATACTACGAATTATTCATAATACTCCACCGGATTAAGTAAGTTAATTCAGATCGTTTAATTGGTTAAACAATAACACATGCATTATGGGATTTTTTCCAATAATAATTATTGTGTATTTATATTTGATACATAATACGATTAGATACACATTAATTATTCGTCAAATGAGATTTTGACACATGCCATAAATATACGTATTTGTTATTTATTGTAAATAAAAATACATATATAATAATAATAATATTATTAATTGATTATTTGAATATTTAATTGTTAAATATTTAAATGGTTAATTAATAAACTTTTTTCATAATTGTTATGAACTTTGTCCAATTATTATTTGAAAACATGGCATGTTTTTATTAAGCTAAATGTGCGTGAATTTGATTGGCCATCAAAAAGCTTAATATAATTTAATTAGATTAAATTGCAAAAAATGACCATAATACCCCTAAATGACGGCAATGCAATTTTAAAAAGGAAAATGTTTTCTTCTTATTTTATTCATCATCAATGGCCGACCAAAACACCATAAAAAGGCTCTCAATTTTGGTTTGAAGAAACCAAGAAGAAATGAAGGAAAATCAAGAAAAAAAAAGTTAAGGATTTAGAAGATTTAATGTAATTCTTCAAAACCTTAAGCTTGGAAATTATGTTTCTTGTTTCTTGATGATTTAGAAAGGCTCTAGGGTTCCTTCAATTCTGAAAAATTGGGGCTTTTGGTTGTTGATGATGGATGGGAAGCTAATGAAGCATGTGTGAAATGTATTGGATGAAATTAGTGTAATTAGTATCCAATTTGTTCATTTAATGACGTGTTGCCATTCTCGAGTGTTATGACCACTCTTGTAATGCCTATAATTGTTCTTGGGTTGTTTATATGTTGTGACTTGATTTGGTGTTTTGATTAATTGATTTAATCTTGAAAAAATTAGATTTAAAGCATGAAAAATCTTAATTTTCGGTTATGGATCAGATCTGTGCAAACTGGAAATTTTGTGATGAAAATAATGTGTTTTGAATGTATTGGATGTATTTTGGTAGTCGGAATAATTGCCGGAAAGTGTTTCGGAGTTGAAATAAGCGAAAACGGCGAAAAAACGACGTTACTGGTGACTTTTGAGCCAACCGGGTGATGGCTGTCCAAATAGTGAGTTCGTCACTGTTCGGGCAGCCCATGAACTGCCCTTACACTATTGTGGCTGAACTGGGCACTCCCCATAAGTGTTGGGTGGTCAGTTCGGTCAAAAACATGTTTTAGGCAATTTTGCGGAAAAATATTTTTCGTAAAAGTTTCACGACGTTTCATATATATTTATATCTTTATTTGATATCGAATAAATAGGTTTAGGTGAAATATGAATAAATTATTCATATTAGATATTGAATTATTTATTCGGTAATTTGAAAAAGGTTTTAAATTATGATTTCGCCCCAATCACTTCCGATGCGCCCTTCGCCCAAAACCCCAACAGAATGACCATTTGCTTAGATATCTATCCTGATTTGCTAGTGCTATGATGCATGGTATGAGTAAAAATAAAAAGAGAAAGTCTCGAAAGAATGAAATTAAACCACCTATAAACGATAAGCGTGAAGCTACACATGAGCGAGTGTTAGGACCTTCATGAGGAGAAAGGCTACCTTAAAGGGTAGGTGTGTTGAAAAAAAGAATAAAGAAAATAAAATTTTGAAAAAAGGGAAAAAAGAAAGAGAAAAAAATTATCATACCATATTGAGCACAGAAAGGAAATTACAGAGCACATTTAAGATATATAGGTTGGTTTGACCCATCGGATCCCAATTTTTAAATGAAATCATTGAGTTGGCTTACTTAGGAGTCGAGCTGTGAATGAACCTTTACACATACACACACTGTGAGTCAGGCTTAGATGATTTATTCTAGGACTTGGATTTGAGTTGCATTGAGTACTTTGAATATTCTCCGATTTCATTACTAGGCATTCGTTGAGGACAATAATATGTGTAACTATTATGACTATTTCATTTTTTTATTTTTAGATGATTACATGTTTTGAATGACGTTTATGGGTGTCATCACTGTAGGTCCTCACGAGCCTATAACTCGTCCACTAGGACCACCTAGAGGTTTAAAGGCTTATTTCATACGCTAAATGCAATCGTGATTTCTATGAAAGTGGCTTAGATAGTTTTTAATTGAGTTTAGATCTTATTTTCTTTTTGCACTTGAATTGCTTGGGACTAGCAATAAGTTGGTTTATGGTTGTGATAAGTTCATGAAAATGTACTTTGAACATCGCTAATTCGGCTTGAATATCATGTATTTAATCTTAATTGTAGTTTATTTTATGTTTTATTATTAGCAAGCAATGGAACATGAAGATTGGAGAAATTATACATGTTTTGCGACCTTACAGACGCATCAAAAGTACTCGGGAAGAGCGAAAACGAAGAAAACACAATTCCAGAAAATCCACCTAGGCGTCGCGACGCGACCTCAGCTTCACTCTATACATATTGCCCGCAAGTTTGGCACTGCGGTGCCACTTTCCGGTTCCGCTGCGCCCCGGAAGACCCCAGAAACTTAATTTATACGTGTTTCACGCATATATGGACTCCAAGACTTCCCTATATAAACATAAGCTCATCCAAACCCTAAAAAGATGAGAAAAACCTAGAGAAAACACACAACAAAGAGTTCAAGACTCATATTTGAGAGAGAATAACGAGGAAGTTTCATACCAGACAAGATGTTCCTCCGATCTATCCAAGATATGTCTCTCTTCTATATGGAGAACTAATCTCCTAGGCAAAGCCAAGGATGAACTCTTGTAATTAAGTTCTTATGTTCATGTTTTTGATTCCTGAATACTCTTCAATATTTAATACAATTGATATCTTTTTGTTCTTTATTATCTTTTGATTTATAATCCAGAGATTGTGTTTTACCAACTTGCATATAGGAATAGTCATGCTCCTTCTATGTGTGATTGGGGAACCCAATTGGGACAGATAATGTTGTTTTATGAGTTGATCTTCTGCTGCAGTATTGTCGGTGGGTATATTATCAATGTTAGACATGGCATAATGACAACATTGTGTGTTGTAACATAGAGAAAGCAATACATTGATTACCTTAGAATTTAATATATTTGATTGAAATATCTTCTGATTGATGGTTTGTGATGTGAAACCTTCAATTGAGTAATAAAATTAATCAATTACTGAATATAGGGATTATGATACAAGAGGGATTCCGGACGCTTTGCGACATTACTCTACTGATAAGTTTTAAGTAATTCTCATAGTTTTTATTTTACATTGCAAATTCAATCTACCTCTTTAATTAAGTTATTGTTGTCGTTTTCATTAAGTGAATTAGTTCCTTGTAACCATCTCTCTGAGGAATCAACACCCCAACTATAATGCGATAACCGCAAGTACTTTTTGCGGTTAATCACCACCACACCATATGAGGTATGGACAAGTCGCAAACCAGATCTTCACTTTTTGAAACTTTGGGATTGTGTGGCCTATCTCTATGTTTGTTCTAACGAACATGGAAAATTAGGCCTAAGAGGAAAAAAATATATCTTCATAAGATATTCTGAATAATCAAAAGGGTATGTTTGCATAAATGAACATGAAAGTTGAGGCATGAAAGAATTTGAATCACGAGATATCACATTTTTATAAAATGATTTTCCAAAGCAGGTAGAAGTAGGTCAAGATTTATCTCTATACGAAACTCAGGATCACATGAATCCCATGATTGGTTAACACTCAGGTTTACCTAATTCAAGTAGGAGTGATGAGAGAAATTTGAGAAAATATGATGAATCAGTTTCACATGAATCTCAAAAACATGATGAATCAGTTTCACAGGAATCTCAAAATAGTGAATTAGTTTCATATGAGTCTCTTTTACATAATCCGATTATGAGTGATGTACTGTGACGACCAGTAGTTTTTACTACTGTCTAAAGTGATATTGTTACGTACATGATGAAGGCATGTAAAATAAATTATGTTGAGACTCAAATATGCTCGTGGAATGACTTTGGGGACAATCGGTAAATTTCTTGAAGTCCCGGGACGAGACTGTACCATGTTTCCTTTGAAGTGCATATGGTATTTGGGACGTAAAGTTTTCATACGATCTCCTATTTTAATGAATTTTATAAATTTGGAAAGCTGAGAGCGAGACCTAAAACTTCCGCGTTGAACAGTTTCCCAAATTCGGACATGAAGCTGGTCAAACACGTAAGTCAACATTTGGATGAATAGTAATTTCGGGGTAAAATGGAAACGTCTCAAATTTTCTAAATTTTTCCACAATTTTCTCAATATTTCCAAATATCATACATCCCCCTTATATAAAGAGCTCAATATTCACTCATCACAAAAAAAAAATTGGAAAAAAAAAAGAAAAGAAGGAAAATACGTGAGAAGAAAAGATAGGGAAGAATAAGAAGAAGAAGAAAAAAGGAAAGAAGAAGAAGAAGAATAGAAGAAGAAGATGAAGAAAAGAAATAAAGAAGAGCTTGGCAACCTCAGGAGGCATGGAGGGCGAAGGAAACAACAATAAATAAGATTATCCTCAGGTATCGTAACTCTCTTCGATAATGGATCCGGTACCAGCCAGATCCCAAAATTGTGAGTGGACACTCTTTCTTTAAATTGATTTTTATTTTATTGTTTCGACAACAGACTTACTTTTACGCTTTAGGGTGTTAGTTGATTTTCATTACAGTTATTTCATGAAAGATTATGCTCTATGATATATTTGAGAAAAAAAAATATAATTTGATTTTATGATTTTCGGGGCATGAGGGAAAAACTAACCCCAGTATGTAACTTGAGATAACTTGGAATTGATGGACAGAGACATGTACACATGTAGAGGACTAAGGGGACGTGTACCTGGACTCTAGTTCAGAGCTTGGGTGGTAGCATAGATCCGCACACCCAGTTCTAGTTTGTGGCTTGGGGGACAGCGATAAGTAACGCCCCAAAGTCATGGATTTGCACTGCTGGCTACAGTTAGGCATTTGGGGGGACGGCGATACGTAACGCCCTCATACGTCAAGGTTTTTCAAATACAGAGCAGCTCACAGTTTTCAGATTTTTAGAACACAGTTTTCAGAAATCAGATTTTAGAAAATAGTTTTCAGAAACGAGAGTTTCAAAAGCAGTTTTCATAAAGATCAGTTTTATTAAAGAGATTTCAAATAGAGGTTTCAGAAAAGAGATTTCAAATAGAGGTTTCAGAAAAGAGATTTCATATGATGTGGTTTTTCTAAAACTTTAGTTTTAAAGACCTAATGATTTGAGTTTTTCAGTTTTCTTGCCCACTCACTTAGATCGAATAATGATCTAACCCCCACTTCAGTCTTTATATTTTGCAGGATTCTCGGAGGACGAGCTCGGAAGGACAGATATTGATGCAGTCACTAGGGATTGAGTCCACCTGTATGAGTCAGAGACATAGTAAGAGTCCAGTTATAGTCAAGTGTGAGTCTTGTAATAGTCATGGTCGTGTGCAGTCATTGTAAAACGCTTATTATTAAATACAGTAATTAGCATTGAGTTTGTTTTCCTTGTTCTTGAGTTGGGCTATGGTCCCACAGAAATTATAGTCATATAAAGAAAAGTATAATAGTCTCTATAATGGTCAAATAGTCAGAGGCTTATGGGGTTAGTGCTGCTATCCCATGCCGGTAACATCTTCCGGATCGGGGATGTTACAAAGATGGTATCAGAGCATGGTCTAGGGAGTCAGTGACTGCAGTGGGCAGAGTGATGGGATCTTGTATACGTAGTATGTCCGAGATACTCGTATGCAAGGCGCTACCTCTCCAGTATATGATCCTTGAGTACGTCCTCAAGTTCAATAAACAGGTTAGTAAGCCTTCTTAGATCATTCAAATAGTATTCCCCGTAAGAACAATTTCACTCTAGATATCAGATAAGAAATTTTCTTGAAGTTATATCGATCTAATACTAGAAGAATAAACAAACAATAGGATTTTAAGTAAAGTTATCAAGGGAGTGAGAAAGGAAAGCTATAAGAAAGTATAGAAGATACATAAGAGTATAAGTAGCCATAGATAAAGAATAGTAAGGAGATGGAATAAGGTAGAAAGATTTTAAGGATATCTACCCAGGAATATACAGGAGAATGGAAAAGTCTGATCAAGTAACAGAGTGCCCTATGAGTAAGATCCATTCCCTCATCATCACACTCCTTCATCAGCCGAACTAGTAGTCTTTAAGTATTTTCTATAGATATTAAAACTCCAAAGATACCCACTCAGGAGAGTAGAATGATAAAGGGAAAACTAGAAAGGAAAAATAAAAATGTACCTAGATGTTAAAGTGACCAGAGAGTAAGCGAAAAGATACAAAAGTAGAGGATAAAGAGAAAAGATAGAAGAAAAGTAACGAGAGATGTAAGGGGTCAAAGTAACCAAATATAAGAAGAAATTGAGATATAGAATCAGATCGATAAGGAAGTAAATAGAGATAGAGGAATAGAAACAGACAAGAAATGCCGAATCCTATAGTAATAAGAATTAGAGACACAGAGTTAAGTAATAAAGGATAATACCAGAGCTAGTAGTAAAAATGAGTGTAGTAAGACTATACCAGAATAAAAAGCCGAGTAGATCTAAGAAAAGGGTTCTTTCTTTCGAGAGAGATACCTTTCTTCCTCAGAAGAATTCCTCCGAGTCGATCCAATATTTTTCGGAACCATCTCGTATATGTAGTAATTCCCCGAATAATCAAGGACCGTTATAAGATAGAAGAAGTAAGAAAGTCAATGACGATCGTGGAACCTTCTAATGGATGTGAAATGCCATAGAGATAGAGAGACTTTAGATTTTCCGAACTCATACCTGTAGGAAAATAAGATGAGTGGCGACTGAAACAACAGTTAGTCCCCCATGGCTAAGGGATCCAATAGATAAGGGTTCGACCAACCCAGATCCTCACTCCTTCGAGATACCAGTTAAGGAAGTTATCCTGATAAAGTCTATCTCATTCCAATCCTACATGAGCAATAGGCTCCCTCAGGACATAAATACTAGAACAATGATGAAGAAGTTCCCCGAGGCATAAAGAAAATGACCAATGAGATGTAAGTAGTTCCTATTAGCATGAGTATAGATGACCGTAAGAAAACCCAACGGTAGTCCATTTCAAGAAACGAAAGGACCTTAAAAGACAGACCACCTACAAGAAGGATCAAGGAAGCTTCGAGAATATAAAGAAGGAAACCCAAGGTAGCTAAAAGATTAAGGTAAGTTAGAGTAAGGTTTGCTAGACCAGTAGAAGTTCACAAATAGATCAAATGTCGTAGAACCCACAGATAAGCCGAGTCAGTAGAGATCCGTAGATGAATATAAGAATAGACTTATGAAGTTGGAGATACTTAAGAAGTGATAAGAGTATCAGTATGGACCATAGAATAAAAGGGATCAAATCATGGTTTATAGCAAAGAACAGAAAGTTTAGATCTAAAGAAACAAATAGAGGAATGACCCTTCGTTAGTCTTAGATGCAGGAAGTATAGTAAGGAAATATGATAGGCAATGGTATGAGAAACATGAGTAGTAACAAAGAAATATGGTATATTTGGGCGCGAAGATAACATAATAAGAAAATAATTGAATAAAGAATCGATGATAGTTGTGGGACCCTAGAGCTTAGTAAAGAAAAAGAACCAGGAAAGGAGAGTAATTGATATATTAGACAAATCATGAGATGGCTTGACAACTAGGTCGATGAACCGAAGAATCATAGACAAGAAACTTGAAAATGGAAGGTTCAACACTACAATAAGTAGAGCTAAGTGTGGAAACATTCATAGAAATAAAGAACCCTCAAGAAAGTAAAGAAATTAGAAGTACAAAAGATCATGGAGAGTGATTCATAGAAATATAGTGAGAAACTTACAAATAACCTCATGGTATTGAAAAGAATGAGGATTTTAGGAAAAGAGTAACGTTTGGATCAAAGATTTAGCAGTAAGACCCAATGTAGGAAAAGACACCAGACATGTATACAGGATATTTCTAGGCAAATGGTACATGTCACTGAAACACCGTAACAAAAGGGCCTCAAGACTAGTTCTTAACCTCTCAACCCTCGATCGATACCAGTAACAAAAAATGGACTTAAAGCGTAACCTTGAGATACTCCAGAAGCAAGTATAAGTGTAGTGATTAATGATCGAAACATACGACTCTTAAGGACAGTAACAAATCAGAATAAAAAGAAAGGAAAAGGTAGCATAAGCAAGAGATTTAAAGAGAAGCTATTAGATAGGGTAGCAAAGAGAATGAGTGCTATTTAAGCATACAATAAGAATGTAAAGGATAACATTAAGAATAACCAAGGATATATAAGAACAAATATCCTTCGAGTAATGGAACAAAGATATGACCCATAGTAGATTCAGTAATAGAACGAAGTAGAAGAGTAAATGAAAAGGTTAGCTGATACAAGTATTGAAAGTGAAATTGTCAAGGCACAACAACCAACAGGAGAGGAAATACTAAGTAAGTATTGACAGAAGTGTAGTATGATATAGAATTGAGAAAATAAGTTTACCATATTATGGAAATGAATAAAGAGAAGACATTCTAGCAAGCAATTGAGTATAGAAGATGAGTTAATATAAAAGAATAGTAAAGAAAGATCAAATAGATGAGACCTACAGATGTAGTCCAAGAATGAACAAGTGAAGTTATTGAGAGTCGGAAAGGAAGTTGTTAAGTTATAACAGTACCAAAATAAAGTAGTAGTCAAGTGATAACAAATATTTCAAGAAACCAAGGTTTGAGGAAATGATAGGTGCGTAAAGAAAGAAGATATTCCCCAAGTAAAAATGTAGAAACATAGACCAAGAAAGTTCTTAGTAGATAGTAGAATGAAGTGAAGGATGAAAATAGTACTAAGAAAAGTTTAGAGAGTGAAACTGTTAAGGTACAACAGTGGCAACAAAGAATACATAATAAGTAAAAGGTTACAGTAAGTAATAACAAGGAAAATTATGGTTCAGCAATCATATAAGGTACCCAGCCTGAGTCTAGGATGATCAAACCACTACAGATTTGGGATGGTTTTAGTCGCAGCTATAGGTAGTTTAGTATATTAGTATCATAGTACATAAATGAATAAATAAGTTAGTGTGAAGCTGAGATTCTCAGAGAAAATGAATCCTCGAGCAACAAAATATTGGGAAGAATGTAAGTAACGACCTTGAAAGAAAAGTACGAAATAATATAAGTTTTAACCATAACTAAATCCAAAGGAACCACTAGGAAATATCAGTAAGTTAGAAAACCCCAAAACCCCTTAGGAAGCCGAAATTTTGGAACTTGAAGAAGAGAAGCTTATAGACTGCTGAAGGTTGAAAAGGATGTATAGAGAGTCAATAGTTAAGTGATGAGAAAGAATAATAAGATCAAGTTGGACAAATGGAACAAAGGAATACTAAGTACAGGTAGAATCTTTAGTAAGAGTCAAGGTATCATCCACTAAGAATCTGATCAAATTAAGAAATTGTGAAGCATAAGTAAAGACCTATAAGAAATAAATCTTGGAGATAACTAAAGGTCCATAAAAGAAATAGTCATGGATACTCAGCAGAAGTCTTACAAAGGGAAAAGAGGAAAAATCAAGTAGCTAGTAGAGGTTAGAGTCAAGAAAATAAGTATAATAGAATCGCTAGATATTCTCGAAACAAGGAAGACCGCGAGTTAGACACTAGAAAGGATTCGAGGATGAATCTTATTTAAGGGGGGAGAATTTATAACGACCAGTAGTTTTTACTACTGCCTACAGTGATACTTTTACGTACGGGACGATGGATGTAAAATAAATTATGTTGGGACTCAAATACTCTCGTGGAATGACTTTGGGGACAATCGGTAAATTTCTTGAAGTCCCGGGACGAGACTGTACCGTATTTCCTTTCAACCACCCATGGTAATTGGGGCGTAAACTTTTCATACAATCTCTTATTTTTATGCATTTTATATCATCAGAAATCTGAGATTGAGACCTACAACTTCCACGTTGAACATTTTCCCAAATTCGGATAAAAAACTGGTAAAAAATGCAAGTCAAAATTTGAATGAATAGTAATTTTGGGGTTAAATGGAGAAGTCTCAAATTTTCTAGATTTTTCCACACTTTTCTCAATATTTCCAAATATCATAAAGCCCCCTATATAAATAGCTCACTATTCACTCATCACAAAAAAAAATTTGGACAAAAAAATTAAAAGAAGGAAAATAGGTGAGAAGAAAAGAGAGGGAAGAAAAAGAAGAAAAAATGAAAGAAGAAGAAGAAGAGAAGAAGAGGAGGAAGAAAAGAAATAAAGAAGAGCTTGGAAACCTTAGGAGGCATGGAGGGTGAAGGAAACAACAATAAATAAGATTATCCTCAGGTATCGCAACTCTCTTCGATAATGGATCAAGTACCAGCCAGATCCCAAAACTGTGAGTTGACACTCTTTCTTTAAATTGATTTTCATTTTATTGCTTCGACAACGGACTTACTTTTACGCTTTAGGGCGTTAGTTGATTTTCATTACAGTTATTTCATGAAAGATTATGCTCTATGATATATTTGAGAAAGAAATGTTTTCAGAATTTGATTTTTTGATTTTCGGGGCATGAGGGAAAACTCACCCCAGTATGTAACTTGGGACAGCTTGGAATTGACGGACAGAGACATGTGCACATGTAGAGGACTAGGGGGACAGTGATACATAACGCCAATAGATCACAGTTTCAGAGCAAGGATGACGACATAGGTTCGTGTACTTGTACTCTATTTCAGAGCTTGGGTGGTATTATAGATCCGCACCCCCAGTTCTAGTTTGTGGCTGGGGGGACAGCGATATGTAATGACCCAAAGTCATGGATTTGCACTGTTGGCTACAGTTAGGCGTATGGGGGGACGGCGATGCGTAACGCCCTCATACTTCAAGGTTTTTCAAATACAGAGCAGCTCACAGTTTTCAGATTTTTAGTACACACAGTTTTCATAAATCAGATTTTAGAAAATAGTTTTCGGAAACCAGAGTTTCAAATGCAGTTTTCAGAAAGTTCAGTTTTATTAAAGAGATTTCAGATGGAGGTTTCTGAAAAGCGATTTCATATGAAGTGGTTTTTTTAAAACTTTAGTTTTAAAGACCTAATGATTTGATTTGAGTTTTTCAGTTTTCTTGCCCACTCACTTAGATCGAATAACGATCTACCCCCACTCTAGTCTTTATGTTTTGCAGGATTCTCGAAGGACGAGCTCGGGAGGACGGATACTGATGCAGTCACTAGTGATGAAGTCCACCAGTATGATTCAGAGACATAGTAAGAGTCTAGTTATAGTCAAGTGTGAGTCTTGTAATAGTCATGGTCGTGTGTAGTCATTGTAAAACGCTTATTATTAAATACAGTAATTAACATTGAGTTTGTTTTGCTTGTTCTTATGTTTGGCTACGGTCCCACACAAAATATAGTCATATAAAGAAAAGTATAATAGTATCTATTATGGTCAAATAGTCAGAGGCTTATGAGGTTAGTACTGCTATCCTCTGCCGATAACATCTTCCAGATCGGAGAAGTTATATGTACATAATCCCAGTGGAGCAATGTGCATGATCCAAATGAGAATAATGTGGAAAGTGATAAATTAGTTCCATAACTAGAATCCCAATTACGACATAGTAATCATATAGGCATTCCTCGACGTCATTTCGATATCGAAGATTAAGCCTTTATGATTATACCACAAGAGGATGAAGAGCCTAGAAACATAAAAGAGGCTCTTCAGTGTCTTGCTAAGGAAAAATGGATTAAAGCAATGGAAGAATAAATTGAGTCAATGAGGTCCAACAAAGTTCAGGAACTGGTCGATCTACCCAAAGGGCGCAAAGCTATCTAGAACAAATGGTTTCTTAAAATAAAGAGTAATGTTAATGGCAATGTCGAAAGTTATAAAACACGACTTGTAGCAAAAGGGTATATACATCATGAAGGAATTGACTACGAATAGACCTTTTCACCTGTTGTAAGGTTTACCTCAATTCACTTGATTCTAGCTATAGTAGCAATCATGGATCTAGAATTACATCAAATGGATGTAAAAATTACTTTTAGCAATGGAGAACTTGAAGAAGAAATCTACATGGAATAACCAATAGGTTTCATGAAAAAAAATGAAAATAAGAATGTATGTAGACTTTTAAAGTCTATATATGGTCTCAAGTAATTGTCTAGAATATGGTATATACGATTCCACAATAAAATCATTTCAAATGATTTCATAATGATAGATGGGGATCATTCTGTGTATACCAAGAGAGACAAAGATAAGTTCATTATCATATCTTTGTATGTGGATGATATACTTATAGCCGGAAATGATAAGGAGTTTGTAAAACACATCAATTAATGATTATTATCTAACTTCAAGATGAAAGATATGGGTGAAGATGTATATATTCTTGGGGTTAAGATCTCAAGAAATAGTACAAATAATTTTTTGTCTCTTTCACAAAAGTCATAAATAAAGAAAATTCTTAAATGTTTTCAAATGCAGGATTGTTATTGATATTCCTATCAAAAAAAATGAAGTTTTGAGTCATAGATTGTGTCCTGAAACTCCACAAGAAAAGGAACAAATGAAGAAAGTTCCTTATGCAAAGGCAGTTGGAAGTTTAATTTACGTAATGTTGTGTACAAGACTTGATATTTGTTTCGATGTTGGAATGGTAAATAGATACCAATCTAATCCAGGACTAGCACACTGGAAAGCAGTTAAAAGAATTTTTAGGTATCTGAAAGGGACAACTGATTACTCATTGTGCTTGTAAGTGTCATAGACATGCCACAGGATCTCTAAGCGTGATTCGTGTGTGAATAAAATCAAAAATAAGTTGCGGAAAACTTACATTGATCGGTTGAGTTCAAAACTTCCATGGATGTTGAAGCTTCCAAGCTCATTGGTGAGTATCCCAATCACCTTCATTTGACTCCCTTATGTGCTAGCAAGAACAAATGGAACAAATCTTATCTCCCAAGGAGAAATAAATTTGTCCGAGAGAGAGAGAGGGAAGTAATCGGCACTTTTGGAACAAGACCATTCAGCCAAAGCAGTTTGCAGTGCCCATTCGGTCGATCCTCCAAAAGCTAAAAGGCCATTCGGCCATATTTTGTTACTTTGCAGAGTAAAGGCCATTCGGCCAATACAGAGAGTGAGTGCCCCTTTTGCTTTTATTTTCATCTTTTGGCATTTACATCCAAAGTAATATATAAGCCAAAAACAAAACATAAGAAAGAAAGCTAAGGCCTTTATTGTTGCTTTCAATTGCCCAATCACATTTCATTTGAAAAGTCAAAGGCCATTCGACCTAAGCAATTGCAGGCCATTCGGCCAAGGCACCAGGAAAGAGAGAGTATATTTGTTTCTTTTTATTTTTTCTTCTAAAAACAACCACACATCATTTTAACTTCCAAAGCCCTTTTTATTTAAGTTGGTGGTTGTGTGCATTTAAGTCATCCAATTACTATTCCAACCACTTCCATCACAAAATGACTAGTTGATGTAAGTTGGTGGGTCCCACACTTAAATTCAAAATTCAAGTTGGGTGAGATTACACACTTCGAGCTTGAGTTCGTTTATTCCGAATAAACAAATTTTCCGTCGTGACATAATTAAATAATAAAACCCAATAAAATTATTACGGAAGTCGCTCGCGAATTAATTCCAAATTAATTTGTTCGCTAAAATTAAAATCTAATTTAATTTCTCGTTGAAATCCGATATCAATTAATATATTTAATATATTATTTAGCCCAATTAAATAAATTAAATAGTAAAATATAATTTAACTATTAAATTTATTTTACCGATTAATTCCAAATTAATCGCGTTCTCTCCTCTCGACGAATTTAATCCCAGATAAATTTTTGACGCAATTAATCCCAAATTAATTCTTTTTCCGATAATTAATCCCAGATTAATTCTTGCCGTAATTAATCCCAGATTAATTTTCTCTCTTTATTAATCTCAGATTAATATTCTCTCTCTTAATTAAACCCAGATTAATATTGTTCGAGTCAAACATCATCGGTGAATCTTTGGGATGCGACCCAAGAGATCCACAGATATGTTGGCAGTAAATACGGTCATCGGACTTTCCGAACACGTTCGTACCTGGTAACACGTATTTACTGATTTACAAGACATGGTTGGTTTCTAGCAAAGTATCGTTCCTACCCAATTCTCCAGAAATATTCTTCTACAGAATACATGATCTTTGTTAGGTGTAGTATACGTAGTATTGCGTATTGCGATCCAGTATCGGATGTCACATGCAAGGCCTGGGGCTGGAGTTGTATATGCCCCGTACGAAGCATATATCGGATCACAAGTAACTAGTCTCCTTATGATCAGAAATTCATGACCTAGTAATACTTCCCCGATGGCTATATTACTTAGAGTACCAGTTCTGCATCCCTGCGTGATCATCATCTCCATATGACTGAAGTGATACTTCCATCTTGACATCATACCCAATACACCATAATTCTCAGTATACCCAGAAGAGGCATACACAGAACCTGTTAAAGCCCTGGACGACCAAAACCAAAGTATATTAATTGTCGCATGTATTAACGATGCAAGTTTCAGGTAAAGACCAAATACACTTACCCTTATTCGGATTCCTATAGACACATAGTTATACTCCCAATGGGATTCCGAGGGGTCTATCCAGAGCAAAGCTGTTTCCGTACCATCGATAAACAGAACCTCCTATCACACTTACATGAGTATCCAATACCCAAATATATGAGAACTATGTCGTTACACTTCCATAACACGCACAAGTGTAATACTAGTTTATTCCGCATTATGGATGTCCAGTCTCGATAATACTACGACTAGGGATATTTAATGATTAAAACTTTGTGGATTAATATTGTCTCATATCTTATTAATCCTGAACTAATAATAAGGACTTTTTGTAGGGGTTTTGGGGGAATATCCGGTAACGGAGCGGAAGCGGTGGAAAATCGTATTTTCCAATGTCAAAACTTTTTCTCGGATTAATTAAATAAACATATTTATTTAATTATCCAATAATCAAATTATGAAAAAAAATTCAAATAAATCATATTTAAGTGAATTTACCAAATTACCCTTACACTTGTTATTTAGTACATTTTAGTCCGAAATTGATCAAATCAATTTTGAATGATTCTAAATCATTTTTAAGATAAACTTAGCATGTTCAAAACATCAAAACACCAAAAGCAACATAAATCCCCATTTTTCCATCCTTGGCCGAATGCTCCCTTTGGTGGGCAATTTGTGCATTTTGTCATTTCATGCATCAAAACACATCAAGATGTAATCCAATGAACATGAAACTTTATATGCATCATATACACATCCAAATTCACAACATATATGAAAATCCCCAAATTTGGAATTGGTCATGAACCCTAATTTTTCAATTTCATCAAATTGGACAAATTAGACCAAATTGGTTAAATCCAACACTTCAATCATCTTTCTTCCATCCAATCGAAGTCTCAACACAATGAAACAACTCAAGATCAAATCTAGGTCATCTAAGAGTGGGTCAACAACTCTAGATTAGCAACAAGGTTCCAAAACCACAAAAGAACACTTATTACTACAATAGCCATAAGCTTCCTTCATCATACATGCTCTACACTTTCACCAAAACTTCCATCATCAAAAACACAAAGAATAAAGAAAGAAATAACCTAAGAACATCATATGTTAAAGCCTAGATCCTAAGGAATTTTCCTTTCTAATAGTAAGTTGGAAAAAACTTACTAAAATCCAAGCTTTCTTTGGTTTCTTCTTTCTTTCTCACAAGCTTTCTTTGGTTTCCATTAATGGAGTTTTCTTTTAAAGTGTATTAGGTTAAGAATAAAATGAAATGAAAAACAATATATACTGCACACACAATGCCTTGGCCGAAATTCACCAAGACTTGTACAAGTTTATAAATTTCAATTTCATTTCACTTTACATTTGATCAACTTGGTTAAATATCTAAAACAACTTTAAAGATATTTAATTAAGTCAACAAAGGCAACCAAGAAAATATAACTCTTATATTTCTAAGGTCATGGCCGAATTTTTGATAAAAAATAAGGAAAAATATATTTTCATTTTTCAAACAATTTTGAACAACCTAACTTTATCATTTGGTGATATATTTATATTTTAATTATATTAATCATTTAACAATTAAATTAATTAATTAATTAATTAAATACAAATATATCAAACATATGTATTATATTTACTTTAAATATCTCAAATACATATATTAATGATATATGTCAAATACCTTTATTTGACTACTTATTAATGTGTATTTAATAATATCATATATTAAATACAAATACACATTAATTAGGAAATGATGGTTCGGCCCGTTCGCATGTATTTTTCGTTTAACGTTTAAACGATTTATAAATAATCATCATTAATCATAAATGTTGCTCTAGTGCTATACGAGTATGTTTCATTATTGAGACTCTCTAGATTCAGGTATATTCGTCAAAAAATCCAATTTCGTGTCCATAATCTATCCACCCGTAGATTATGACGATCACGGAAAATCTCGCTGAATCATACAGATCGAGGTCATTGCATACGTATATCCCTCCGTCACAGGTATCCAGATAATCCCAGAGATATAGATGTAAATGTCAAATCTCTATAGGTATTATCTCGTCGACGTATCTATTAACAATCTCTAAATAACACTCGGAACTTACTTCCGATGTATACTGTGGCCACAGATTTAACAGACTGCTAAATAATATGGACTACCTATGCTCTGTACACAGAACTGACGGATCCTATCTTGACACACACAGGATATCCTGAGGATCGATCCACACCCAACGAACAGGCGGAGGTCTGGTCTAAATAGATCGGTGACGTGACTGCCATCTAAGTGTGGAGGATGTCTCATACATCCACAATGGTGTCTCAAGTCGAAGGACCACTATGCTACTCAACCCGAGAAGATTCTTATTGACGTTGGTGTACCATCCATTAAGAATCTTCGGTGAGCCGTTCAGTGTTTATCCATTATAAACACCTACACGTCTATACGAGTCTCCCTAGACTCATGGTTCATTGGGATAAACCATCGGACCAAGTCTCGATATACGACATGTACTGGTCTCAACGGATTTGACTAACCGACCCGTGTTAGCAAATCTTGACCAGGACTATGTTTGATAATATTCATATAGCAGTGACATTTCCCAATGTTAATTACAAACTAACTTTGTAACTGTGTACTGCATTATATATTATCGGGCCTTTGTCTAATATATACATATCACTAAACCACATTTAGTTTCAATCTAATCGTAATCAGATGGAATACGTATATAAGAACAAGAGGTGCAACCATAAATAAGTAATATTATGGAATAAGGGGATGTTCGTATTCATGAATCAGACATGAATACGGTCCGGATTGGCGCTCTGAGCAACAACCCCAACAATTTCTCCCACTTGCTCTAGTGCCAATCCACGGTATCATATACTCATCTCAATGTATCGTATGCACATGGCCCTCAAAAGCTCACCCAGTACTTAAGAGGTAGGCAACAAAAACAAGTCCGCTATGACATATTGAGTTTGTCAAACAAACTCCATCGTTTCCCATAGTCAGCATCATTCATATTTTGTAGAATCTAAATTATACATTAATATGACATGGATGCTAATATGTATTATGCTACAGCTACTAAGTTGTCCAATTATTTAGGGATCAAATCCAAAAATACTATGATGGACAACCGCAAGCACAACACCAATTAAAAACTTCTAATTTATAAGGTCACTATGCAACATAATAAGTCAATACTTCATAAGTTGCATCTAATTCTACTCAGTTAGTAGAATCATTCGTGACACTCCCACTGCATCTTTTGTGACTCTTTATGACGTAGACTGTCTAACGTCATAATTAGTCTCAAAAACTAATATGACCCTAATGGTTGCAGACTGTATTCTCCATGAATTAGAAACTCGTTCTTAATATCTCAAATATCACAAAGAACGTGTTTCAAGATCCATCCTATGGTCTATGGATATCAAAATAACTCGTAACAATTTACGATTAAATCGACATCGTTGATCGCACATAATAAAGTATTCATTATGTCATCATCAAATGATACATAACATTGATTAGACATTCTAATCAATATTCTCTTTGAAAAAGGTATCATCTTTACGAAAGATGAATACTATGTATAAGACATACAATAACTGTCGAACAGTTATACTAACTGTCATACGAGATAGCTTGTTATGTCCTTTATTAGATCATATCTAATGCACGACTAATAGGAGTATCTCACAAGTCTTTTAGTTTTATATCTTATATAAAACTTTATATCAAATATAACAAAGACTACTCCCACTATTATCACGGAGTAAAGAAGACTTAGGTAAATCTTTTACTTACAAACATCTCATTATTACCATAATAATGATAATGTGTTAGGATATATAACACTAGAAAGTAATTTGTGCGCTCCCACTAACCCTTTTAATCACATATGTATTCTATATACTTTGACAAGATCAGACAATCTGACGATATCAAAAATAGAGAACACATATTTCTGGAAGACTTATCCGAGTCTACAATAGGCTCTGTAAGCTAGCACAAAAACTGCGATCTCAACAGAACACAAACTCTAGGGCCATTCCAGAATGAACTCTTCAAACAAAGAAATCACAACTGATCTCTTATCTGAATAAGTCATTCAAAAAATGCCATTTTGCATTCTTTATCTAAAATGTACAGTTTGGTATCAACATTAACCAATATATCTCTAATTGTTCATTTAGTTTGACTAGAGATAAGTTTCTCAGAATCTACAATAGATTGCTGAGTATAACTTTTCTCACTGTCATAGCTGTAAAGGTTAAACCTTTAACAAGCTCACAAATGCTTCGCTGCGCAAACAATTATCACATATCATGAACTAATTCATAATGAAAGCTTAATCAAGTTCAAAAATGATTGTAGTAAGCTATGAACAATCTTAGATCTATGGTTCAATGGTGAACTTCCAGAATCGATATCAAATATCGCTTCCATTATAAGTT
>SKCR01038936.1:0-48609 GCA_019454045.1 Zanthoxylum bungeanum | reverse complement strand
CTATCATTTAAATCACCAAAAAAGACATAAGAAATTCAAATTTTTCCAGTTTATTTCAGTCTTCTTTTCAAAAAAAAATACACACACAACATCTTCTCTCTAAAAATTACACACCTCTTTCATAAATCTCTTTACAAACACTACACCATCAAATAAACAGATGAATTCGATTAAGTTATATATTGTAGATATTGTTATTATATAATTTATTTAACAATAAATAGTTGGTGAAATGGAATAAAACAAAACAAATGACGAATTTGATTTAGAAAATTTATTAAAAATAAAATAATGGTGAAGTCTCTTTGAATTTGAAATTACCAGACCCAAATTGTATTTAGAAAATTTGGTAAATAGGCTCGATATTAAGACTGCGCTTGTTATAAGATTGATAAATGCCAAAAACATCCTTAGACATGTAATGAAAATGTTAGTAATTGAAAAAATATATATAAAAAAAAAAAAACAAAAAGAAAATCAACTATATATGGCTTACATTTCCAGAAAAGCAATCATGAAAATGCATGCGAAGCAGGGCTCCAGTGATTGATCTATCGACGCTAAATCGCCTTTGTACCACATTGAAAATGATTGACTCTGCTTCTGGACAAGACGAGCTGTAAAAACCAGGACTTAATTTAGCTATTGCAAGTGGAAGAACGAAGAATAAAAAGATAAGAAATGAGCATTTCGTTCTCATTTTTCTTCTTATTCTATTGAATATGGAGCTTATGAATATAGAAATCACTTGAGATTTTATATAAAGAGAAAAGAAGCAGGAAGCAATGACAATGTTATGGAAAAATTGTTGTGACGTGCAAGGTCAAAAGTGTTGCTTGTATTAAAAAGAAGATATAATAATAATTACATAAATGTAAATTACACTCCCTCCAAAATCTTGCAGATTCGGTTGATGATTAATTTATATTGCCAAAACAAGAAAGTTATGATTTTGATATCAGCAAACAGGATAAGAGCTCAAGTTTTAGCACACAAACCGGGGAATGTTTCATTTATTTAACTGACATGATCACAAGTTGTGCTGAATCTGGGGAATTTTCAATTCAATTCAATGAGGCCCAGCCGTCCTGTTGCAGTTGTGCCATCCATGTAAGTTGTGATGAAACTACTTTATAATAATGAACATGCAGAGAGACACAAATATACTTTTATATTATTGTGTTGGAAAACGTGTGTTACACATTATTTCTCGAAATCAATTGGAAAATCAACAACACTCGGTTATATTTTTGTAGTGGTATGAGAAAGTCAATAACCTTTCAAATGCATGTGATTAATTAATGTTTCAAATGCTTGTGATTAAATAGAAAATAATGCTATTGACTTCCCCCTCAATCTCCTATATATATAAGCATTCGCTCATTTAAAAGTGCAATAAATTAAATTTGATTCAGAGAATCTCTACAAATAAAATATGCAATTGTATGTGAAATATTTAGATTTATTTCAATATGTTTATAAATAAATATAAACTTATAATGCAGATTTATTAGTTAGATCCTAAGTGGGTAATTTATGGATTTATTTCAAGTTATTTAGGGATATTATTCCTAGCACATATATTGTTTTCAAACAATAATAAATGAACAAAATAAGCAATTAAATTTAGAACCCGGATTTCACTTGAATGAGGATTTGATTAAGGCGAGAATTCAATTCTCTAACCTTAAGATATTCAATCCTACTATCGATGCTTCATGGCATCTAGTTATTTTCTCCTATAATATAATGATCATTCTCTTTGATAGTAGCACTTCAAATAAAGAAGACTAATGAACTAAGAAGTTAGATATAAGGATGGCAAAAAAAAAATTGTTGAGGTTTTTAATGGTATAATCGGGGTAACGTAATTGAACACGAAAAATCAAATTTTTCCAATTTTATTTATTTTTATTGGGTAATTAAAATAAACTAATTTATTATAATGACTCAATACTCAAAAACAAAATTTTTTACACAAAAATCAGAATTTCTACAAATTACCGAGAACCCCCAAGTTTTATATTTTGATCATTTTAGTCCTAAGTTGTCAATTATAAGTTTAGGTGATTTTCAATCACTACTAAAATGATTCATACATCTCATAAACATCAAAATACATGTCATACATAAAATCTCCAATTTTTTGCTAATTGCCGAGAGCCCCCATATTTTGGATTTTGATCATTTTAGTCATAAATTGTCAAATACAAGTTTAGGTGATTTCCAATCACTACCAAAATGATTCATACATCTCATATACATCAAAATACATCACATATATGAAAAGCCCCAATTTTGATTGAGACAAAAATCTAATTTTTTTCAATTAATCATATTAACCAAAATTAATTCAATATCACACTTTAATCCAATCTCTACAATACCAAATAAGGCTCACCACTTTGAAACAATTCAAGAACAATTCTAGGTCATCATTGAGTGACATAACAACTCTAGAATGGCAACCAAGTCATCTAATGACCAAAGTGTGCTTAATAATCATTTATAAGCTTACTTTAATTTCATACATGCACATATATTTCATTCAAGCTTCCAAGCATCTCAACACAAAATAAAAAGAGTAGAAAAATATATTTACATCACATGTTGTAGCTTAGAGCAATAGAAATTAATTTTCTACAAAAGGAAAGAATGAAAATACCTTGATTTTCTAAGTTTTTCTTAAGTTAAAGCTTTAGCACTTTATTTTTCTCTCAACTCTCACTTTTGTAATATTTTGAGGCTTAACCTAATGAAATAAAAATGAAACAAAAATTTTATATACTCAGCCCCCCTTGGCCGAAACCTAGAAGAAAAATATCTAGATTTTGTTTCAATTTTTATTAATTAAATAAGCATTAGTTTACTTGTTCAAATTGTACACTACAAATGTATTACAACAAGTTAAACCAATCATATTAATCCATTTCATAACTTAATCATAACCTTAGATATTTATATTTCAATTATTTTAATTAGTTAATAATTAAATAATTACTTAAATACAAATATCTAAATATATTTATCATATTTACTTTAAATAATCAAAATACATATATTTATGATATATGTCAAATATCTTATTTGATAATTAATTAATGTGTATTTAATAAAATCATGTATTAAATATAAATATACATTAATAAAGAAATGACCGAAAAGTCCATTTGCATGTATTTATACGTTTATCCGTTAAACGATTTATAAATAATCAATATTATTTATAATTATTTCCCTAATGCTCTACGAGTATATTTCATTATGTGAGACTCTCTAAGTTCAGACATATCCATCACGAAATCAAATTTCGTGTCCATAATTTACCCACCTGTAAATTATGATGACCACATATGAACTCGGTGAACTATACAGGTCGAGGTCATTGCATACGTATAATTCATCCGTCACAGGTATCCGAATTATACCAGAGATATAGATATTAACGACAAATCTTTTTAGGTATAATCCTGTGGACATATTAATTAACAATCTCTTAATAACACTTAGAACTCACTTCTACAGTGTACCACGGGCCCATGGATTTAACAGATTGCTAACCCAATATAGAATACATATGTTATATAACAGAACTGGCAGATCTTTTCTTGACACACACATGATATCATGTGAATCAGTCCACACCCAACGAACAGCATAGGTCAGGTCTGACCTCAAATAGGTCGTGTGATTCCTCATCAAGGTGGAGGATATCTCATATATCCACAGTGGTATCTCAAGTCAAAGAATCATATGCTACTCAACCCGAAAAAATTCTATAACGACCGGTAGTTTTTACTACTGCATACAGTGGTACTGTTACGTACAGGATGAAGACACATAAAATAAATTATGTTGAGACTTAAATATACTCATGAAATGACTTTGGGGGCCATCGGTAAATTCTTCGAAGTCCCAGGACGAGACTGTACAGTGTTCCCTTTTGGACAGCCCGTGGTATTTGGGGTGTAACTTTTTCATATGAACCCGGATTTTTATGAATTTTATATCTCCAGAAATCTAAGATCGAGATCTACAACTTTCGCGTTGAATATCTTTCCAAATTCGGACCAGAAATAGGTCAAAACTATAAGCCAAAAATATGGATGAATAGTAATTTCGGACCCTAATGGAAAAATCTCAAAATTTCTCCATTTTTCTACACTCTTCTACATTATTCTTTATATCAATTGGGTCCTACTATATAATGAGGGCTACTATTCATTGTTGGAGGAATTTGGAAAAAGAAAGGAGAGTGGGACGTGAGGGAGAGAAGAAGAGAAGAAAGAAGAAGAAAGAAGAATAGGAAGGAGAAGAAGGAAAGAAAAAGAAGGAGAAGAAGGAAGAAGAAAGGGAAATGGATAAAAGAAGAAGTAAGATAGAAGCAACCAAGGAGGATGAAGAAGATCCAACAAAATAAGGAGTTACAATCTCCTTAGACGAAAGAGAATAGTTCCAGCAAGATTCCGAACGCAGTGAGTGGACTCTTTCTCTTTTACTTGTTTTTCATTTCGCATTTTCATATCAGAATTTCTTTTTTCGCTTTTAGGGCGTTAGTCATTTTATTATCAGTTATGTTTTTATTCAGCATATTTGAGAAATGATTCAAGTTACATTTGAGAAAGAAATATTTTTTTTTCCAGAACATGTTTTATGTTTTTCAGGGCATGAGGGAAAAACTCACCCCAGTATGAAACTTGACACAGTTGGAATTGACTGACAGAGACATGTGCACATGTAGAGGACTGAGGGGACGCCGATACGTAATGCCCTCAGATTGTAGTTCAGGGCTAGGGGGACGGTGATACGTAACGTCCATGGACCCCAGTTTCAGAGCTTAGGTGGTAGCATAGATCTGCACCCCCAGTTCTAGTTTTGTTGCTTGGGGGACGGCGATATGTAACGCCCCAAGACCACCAGTTTCAGAGACAGTAGTGGCATACTTTGGGGGATGGCGATATGTAACGCCCCAAAGTCATGGATTTGTACTGCTGGCTACAGTTAGGCGTATGGAGGGACGACGATACGTAACACCCTTATACGTTAAGGTTTTAAGACACAGAGCAGTTCACAGTGATCAGATTTTCAGTAAATAATTTTTCAGAAAATCATATTTTCAGAAATAGTTTTCAGGAACCAGAGTTTCAAAAGCAGTTTTCAGAAAGACAAGTTTTATAAAGGAGACTTCAGACGAAGTTTTCAGAAACAAAGTTTTCATATAAAGATATTTCTGGAACTATGGTTTTGGAACTAAACGTTTTTACATCAGTTTTCAGTTTTCATCCACTCACTTAGATCGTATTGTGATCTAACCCCCACTCCAGTTTTCTTATCTTGTAGGTTTCTCGGAAGACGAGCTCGAGAGGACGGATACCGATGCAGTCACTAGGGTATGGAGTCCATCAGTTCAAATTAGAGAGAATAAAAGTCTAGACAGAGTTAAGTAGAAGTCTGGTATTAGTCTGTGATAGTTTGTATTCATTGTTAAGACCAGTGTAGTGTTATTTTGTATACAGTAATTTATATTGAGTTTGTATTTTATGATAATGAGTTTGGGCGTTGGACCCATATTTAAGATTTTGGTTAGTAAAAAGGATATCGTTATGATGGGAAAGTCAGAGGCTTATGGGGACAATACGGCCTATCCCCTGCCGGTAACATCTCTCAGATCGGGGATGTTATAAAGATGGTATCAGAGCATGGTCTAGAGAGTCAATGACTGTAGTGGGCAGAGTGATGGGGTCTGGTATACGCAATATGTCTGGGATACTCGTATGTGAGGCACTACATCTCCAGTATCTGATCCTCGAGTACATTCTCAAAGTTCCATAGACAGGTTAGTAAGCCTTCTTAGATCGTTCAAATAGTATTCCTCGTAAGAACAATTACACTCTAGATACAAGTTTGGAATCTTCTTGAAGATATTCGGCCTATCACCAGAAGTACAAACAAGCTATGAAACCATATGGTAAAATTTTTAAGAAAAGTACCCAAGGAGTGGGACGATGAGTTATAAGGAAGCAAGAGAAGATGCATAGAAACTTAAAATAGCTAGAGACAAAGAAATAAAGAGACAGAAAGAAATAGAAAAAGTTTAGATATATCCACCCATAAAAGTAGAAAGAGAGAGAGAAAGCTAGAAGAAGAGTAAGGAAAGGTATAGGAATGCCTAAGTGATCAGTAGTAAGAAAGAAAGATACATAATCAGACTAGTACATGAACCCATAGTAGCCAAGAGAATAGTAAAGCCCCGACAAGTAACAGAATTTCCTAGTAGATGTAATATTCCATCCCTCCTCAAAAAATTTTCCTCCAAGCCAATTCAATAGCCACCAAGTACTTTGTATAGATAGTAAGTTCCCATAGTAGCAAGGAAAAAGCCAACAAGATAACAGAAGTATGAAATCAAGGTTAGTCTTGAGATTCCCAATGGATCGAGATGCCAAAGAGGATTTAGAGAATTCCAGATTCTCAAACCCAGACCCAGATTCACAAGCAGGAAACAGGAATGGTTAGTTACCTTACCCCCAGCAATCCGATAGAGACAAGACCTCAAACTATCTAGTCTTCGAACCTTCTAGTGGCACCAGATAAGGAAGTTACCCTGATAGAGCTTACCTTATACCTACCTTACTTGAGGAATAGACCCTACCAGGACACAGAGCACCAGAACAAAGATATTGAAGCCCGCCGAGACATAAAATGTTTACCATAGTCCCTACCATAATAGGCATAGACGACCATAAGAAATCTGATGAGAGTTCACGTAGGATCTTGGAAGGTAGATCACCTAGAAAAAGATTAAGGAAGTTTCGAGGTTATTAGGAAGAGAACCCAGTGTATCCCAGAGAACAAGACAAGTCAGCACAAGGTTTGTAGCAATAGTAAAAGTCCACAGGATAGACCAATATGGTATAACCTAAGGATCATCCCATCAGTCAGTAGAAAACCATGGAAATATAAAAGAACAGACCCGTGAGGTTGAGGATATTTAGAAGTGATGAAGGCACTAGTATGGACCATAGAACAAAATGTCATAGTTGTGATTGGTGGCAAGAGCAAAGAGCAGAAATTTAAGAAATAGCTAGAAGAGCGAACCACCACTAGACTCAGTAGCATGGAGTAGAGCCGAGGAATATGATATGGAGATAGCAAGAAGGAAACATAAGTGGCAAGAAGATTCAGTACGATAAGTGAAGACCTCGGGGAAATCAATAAGGAGTAATGAATCTTAAGAATATGGAGTAGTCGACTAGGTCCCCGCAGAACCAATGACGACCCTCCCTTCTAGAAACCTCAATTCTATAAAGCGTGCAGACACCTAACCAGATCGTTATAGAGCCTAAGTGTAAGGAAGAATTGAGTACATGTAGATCCTTAGAGAGTGTATGTGCTCACCCCTCTGCTTAGCGCCCAGTAAAGAAGAAAAAGAAGAACCAATAAAGAAGAGTAAGGGACGGAATAGGCAAATTGAGAAGATGACAATGTTTTATATGTGAGGGAACAGTTGGAAGCACAGTAAGTTAAACTGAATCTATAAGTTATTTTAGAATTAGAACCCCTTAGGGGATTAAAGGCTCAAATGAGCGAAGGAACCAGAGAAAGAGTTACTCCCAAAAGTATTTCACATGACTCATAAGAGTCTCATGACATTGAGAAAGAAAGACTAAGTAAAGAGTAGCACATGAAATGAAGATTCAAGAAAGATGTCATAAGTAATTGAAGTTGATAGTGATTTTCAGGAGAGTAAAGTTGTAAGGAGTTCAAGGGACTAGGATAAGAAAGAAACCTAAACTGCAGAGTGAGTTTCTTTAGGAAAGATAGTAAAGAGAGTACAGTGGCACCCATAGAGAGAAAATAACAACTTTAGAAGGCTAAACGACAGAGATAAGATCGGAAAAGCACGAAAACAGAACGTGGAAGTTCTTAGAGGGCTCGACCTTAAAAGGACTTCGCAGAAAAGATAGTGTGTTCGAGAGTCGGAAAAGAACAGAAGTAAAGTTGGAAAAGATAAATCAGACAATTTTAGTAGTAGTACCCTAGTGTGAGAAAAGATGCCAGACGTATATACATGAGAGTTCTAAATTTATAATTTAGTAGTATGCGCAACTAGGCCACCATAACCAGCAAGGCCTCAGAACAATGTCCCACCCTCCCAACCCTCATTAAACAATAGCAGCAGAGGTGGATCCCGATGATTGCCTCAGGACATTCCCAGGAACAAGTGAAAGGATAATGGAAGAAAACTAGAACAAAAGACCTTCGGACATAGTTTAAGAACAAAATAAAAGCAAGAGGTAGTGCTAAATCAAAGAGATAGGAAAGAAGTTGTTCGGATAGTATGGTACAAAGATAAAGTAGTAGTCAAGTATTGACTAAGATACGAAGGAACCAGTGTTAGAAACAGTAATGGATAGGGAAAAGAAAATGTATCCTTCGAATGAGGAACCAGAGACATAGACCACAAGATTTTTTAGTATAGCATAAGATAAAGTAGAAGGCAAGAAGAGTGCAAAGGAAAAAGTTTAGAAGTAAAGCTGTGGAGGTGCAGTGACGATAATAAAAGAATACCTAGTAAGTAAAAAAAAAGTGTGTAACTACAAGGTTTCATAGTACCAGAATGCAACTAAAGATCCATTACATGTTAGTTCACATAAGCCATATAAGTACCTGGCCCTAGTCTAAGCTGACCAAACCATTACGAGTTTGGGACAGCTTTAGCCACGAGTATGGGTTGTTTGGTAGATATGTAGAATAGTACGAATCAAGGGGATAAGTTACTGCAAGTTACAATTAGCATAAGGAGTGAATCTTTAAGGCATGTGATGTACGCATGTATTTGAGAGATGACCCTTAACAGTACTAGAATATGGAAAGAAAATCAGTATGAAACATCGTAACCAGATTTATAGCAACAATGAACATAAGGTATGAAAGGAACATGGACTATAGCTAGTACCGAGTCGCCAGGGTCCCCATTTATAGCAAGAGGTGTTTTTTTAAGCAAAAGTATGCATACAGTTCAGCTCCCATCAAAGCTACCAGAACCCAACCTACTTAGTATAAACCCGTTGGATAAACAACAATAAAGGATAAAATGTATATAAAGAGTCAGACCTTGCACCATAGGGTCATAAGTTATACAGATAAGCAGAGGTAAGAGAATTATAGTAAGGAACTGGCAAGCATCCTAGTACAAAGGTAGATGTATATACCTTCCGGAGTCAAAGCCAAAGTAAAAGAACCCAGTTAGAGAAGCGCAAATACCTACAGAGATAAAGGAGTCGTAAGTAAAGTTGAAAAACCTAACCCAAGAGCATTGAATTCTTAGTAAAGAGATTCATAGAATATATCTTTTTATGGAATAAATATAAAAAGTCTTGACAGTTAATAAATAGAAGGAGTGGATATAAACCACAAACCTAGAATCATTCAGAAATAATAACTTATGCAGGTAATGAGTTAGAATAAGCAGAGTATAATGAAAGATTTAGGAATAAGGCTCCTTGGTGCATCATAAGGACTTTAGCATAGCCATAGTGTAAAGAAACCAGTAGAAGTTATAGGAACATGATGAAGAGTCCCTTTCTCGATCAAGAATTTAAGAAGCACAAGGAATGAAACAGAAGCCAAGACAATAGAAAGATTAAGGCGAACGTGAGTTAGTTTGTAGAAAGGTAAAAAGACCTAGTAGATGAAACAAGATGATTATGAGTATAAAGTCAGTTCAGCTAGTGGCATAGGAAGAGAGACCGTAAACCCTCTGATTTATGACAGAGTCCCAAGTTTAGAAAGGATTCGAGGACGAATCCTATTTAAGGATGAGAGAATTTGTAACGACCGGTAGTTTTTACTACTGCATACAGTGGTACAATTACGTACGGGATGAAGGCACATAAAATAAATTATTTTGAGACTTAAATATA
Source organism: Zanthoxylum bungeanum (assembly GCA_019454045.1). Lineage (NCBI taxonomy): Eukaryota > Viridiplantae > Streptophyta > Magnoliopsida > Sapindales > Rutaceae > Zanthoxylum > Zanthoxylum bungeanum. The sequence continues at coordinate 38,683 of SKCR01038936.1, read as the reverse complement.
CTCATGAAATGACTTTGGGGGCCATCGGTAAATTCCTCGAAGTCCAAGGACGAGACTGTACAGTGTTCCCTTTTGGACAGTCCATGGTATTTGGGGCGTAACTTTTTCATATCAACTCGTAATTTTATGAATTTAATATCTCCGGAAAGTTGAGATCGAAGTCTACAACTTTCTCGTTGAACATCTTTCCAAATTCAGACCAGATTAGGTCAAAATGTAAGCCAAAAATACGGATGAATAGTAATTTCAGACCCAAATGGAAAAATCTCAAAATTTCTCTATTTTTCTACACTCTTCTACATTATTCTTTATATCAATTTGGTCCTACTATATAAAGAGGGCTACTATTAATTGTTGGAGGAATTTGGAAAAAGAAGGAAGAGTGAGACGTGAGAGAGAGAAGAAGAAGAAAGAAAGAAAATAATAAGGAGAAGAAAGAAAGGAAGAAATGAAGAAAGAGGAAGAATGAGAAGAAGGAAAGAATAAGAAGGAAAGAAGAAGAAGGAGAAGAAAGAAGAAGAAAGACAAATGGATAAAAGAAGAAGGAAGATAGAAGCAACCATGGAGGATGAAGAGGATCCAACAAAATAAGGAGTTAAATCTCCTTAGACGAAACAGAATAGTTCCAGCCATATTCCGAACGCAGTGAGTGGACACTTTTTCTTTTACTTGTTTTTTCATTTCGCATTTTCATATCAGGCTTACTTTTTTCTCTTTTAGGGCATTAGCCATTTTATTATCAGTTATGTTTTTATTTAGCATATTTGAAAAATGATTCAAGTTATATTTGAGAAAGAAATGTTTTTTTTTTCAGAACATGTTTTATGTTTTTCAGGGCATGAGGGAAAAACTCACCCCAGTATGAAACTTGACACAGTTGGAATTGACGCACAGAGACATGTGCACAAGTAGATGACTGAGGGGACGGTGATATATAACGCCCTCAAATCATAGTTCAGGGCAAGGGGGACGGTGATACGTAACGCCCCTAGACCCTATTTTCAGAGCTTGGGCGGTAGCATAGATCTGCACCCCAGTTCTAGTTTTGTGGCTTAGGTGACGGCGATATGTAACGCCCCAAGACCACCAGTGTGGGACACAGAAACTGGGCGACGCATGCTGTCCCGGGCTCGCGGCCCGGTCGGGAGTACGGAGTAGCCACGGAGGACTAAACCGGAGAATAATGGAGTCGCCACCCGGTGTGAACCGGGAAAATGAGATTTAAGGCCGCACTCACCCCTCGCAAGGGAAGACCTCAAACCGTTGGGTTCAGAATGGTCCCTTACTTATGTCACTTGTAATGAAAGGATTTGTGTAATAATTTAATCAAGCTTAAGTAACACTTATTTCCAAGAGTATCATGCTTCTAAATCCATATGCACAAAAATAAAACTTACAACTTAATTTACATATATTTCACATCTAAGATTGCATGCTTGAAAATACATCAAAGTAGCAACGAATATACGACTTCATTGGCATATTGTATTCAAATAAAAAAAAACACAAGCACACACATTAACCACACAAGCACATATCTGAACACTTTTCCAAGTGGTACGTGGAATTGTATCCCAAGTACAGACCGCACTACCATCCATTCGGAATCGGCTACGAAATTTATATATGGGTTTCCATCCGATATACCACGAGAAATAATACTCAAATGCTATCATGACATGGATATATGAATTGTAGTACATTAAACACATTGTACTCATACATGTGAGGAATACAGATGAATAATACCTACACAATCTTGCATAACACATAGAATCAATCAGATTCATCATACGAAGGGATAGCTATTAGGAACAATTATGTATGAAATCTTATGAAAAGGACTCAGTTCAGTGGGTGCGTGTTCGCGTAGCGTTCGAGAACGCGTTCGAATGGTAAACAGAATGTTCGCATTCGTATAGCGTTCGAGAACGCGTTCGAACGGAGCCAGACCTGATGCATGAAACACTAAAAAATGCGTGCGCGTTCGCGTAGCGTTTGAGAACGCGTTCGAACGGTAAACAGAAGGTTCACAGACAAACAAATCCACAATGTGGGACCTCACGTATCCGATTGAACTCATCTCGCATCCAATCGAGTATACACCAATCGGCGCGGCAAAGCATCGTGGTAAAGGATTTTAACCCCTCCAAATTGGGTACCTTTCATCGCACTTACTAAGCCCATGCGCTCAATTGAATCATACATACAAAGAATTAAAAACAATAATATCAAACTTAGTATGCCCGATTGAACGTATCTTGTATTCAACCGAACACACATCAACCGGTGCGGCAAAGCATCGTGGTAAAGGATTTTAACCCCTCCAAATAGGGGACCTTTCATCGCACTTACTAAGCCCATGCGCTCGATTGAATCATGCATACAAAGAATTAAAAAACAATAATATCAAACTTAGTATGATCGATTGAACGTATCTTGCATTCAACCGAACACACATCAACCGGCGCGGTAAAGCATCGTGGTAAAGGATTTTAACCCCTCCAAGTAGAGGACCTTTCATCGCACTTACTAAGCCCATGTGCTCGATTGAGTCACGCATACAAAAGTAACATGCAGAACTCAAATGGCGAAAAATAAATAAATCAAAGCAATATAAGACAAAAGAAAACGTCATTTACTCAAGCGGTACGTGGAGTTGTATCCCGAGTACAAATCATACTACCGTCCATTCGGAATCGGCTATGAAATTTATGTCCGGGTTTCCATCCGATATACCGTGAGAGTTGACACATCTTTCATTTTATTCCAAAGCCACAACATACCATATCTCATAATCCATGCATATTTATCTACTCAAGGGCCACAACATGCGTTTCAACACAACAATCATGCAAGCAACATTCAATAAATAATACAAATAACAGAAAATGAATGTGGAAGATACCATCAGGTCTAACCTTTTATGTCGACTTTCGAACTCGCGTTTCACGGCCGTCAGAAGGGCTATCACACCGCTACTTCTCCGGTTCACTGGTTTAGCATCTTGGCTCACTGTTTTGCTGTTTTGCTTGTTGTTTGGCCTCCGTTTTGCAGTTGTTTGGCCTCCACTTTGCTACTGCTTCCTCTGTATTTCTATTTGCTGTTCAGGTCACTGTTTTGACGTTTCCACGGACTGTTTTGAGTGTTTTTATGGGTTTTAAGTGTAGTCTTGTGTGATTATTTTAAGGATTATAAATGCAGTTTTTACGTTACTGTTTTGAATATTTTAGGGAATGTTTTAAGAGGATTTGGCTGCTGTTTTGGGGGTGATTTGGGCTGCTGTTTTAAGAGGATTTGGCTGCTGTTTTGGGGGTGATTTAGGAGCTGCTGTTCAGGCGTGTTTTAGGAGGTGTAGGGGGTGTTGTTTTCGGTGGAAAGGGGCTACTGTTTGGGGGTGTATTTTCGGTGATGTGGGGAGGTTTAGGGGCTGCTGTTTTCGGTTGTGGAGTGGGGGAGATGTAGAGAATTATTTGTGTTTTTCTTCTTGCTATTGCCGTGAGTGGCTAGGGCTCTTGGTGTTGTGATTTTCGTGTAAGTCTTGTGTATGAGCTAGGGAGTACATGTCTTGGTTAGGGGTTGCTTATATAGAGAAATGTTAGGGCTACTCCTTGTCTCATAAGGAAGAGATTTTGGCATTAAAATGAGGATTTTATTTGGTATTCAACAAGGAAGGATTAGATTGAGGGGGGACAAATCTTGGCTAGGTTAGAATACAAAATATTTAATTTGTTATGATTGATTTTAATTAGGCATGATATTTGTTAAGTTTGGTATATAATATATTTGATTTATATTTATTAGGCATGCAATTTCTTTAATTTGTGTAAGTATTTTTTATTATTTTGGTAGGTGATTATTTAGATTTTATTTGTTTTATTTAATTTGGTATATGACTTAATTAATTATTTTATTTAATTACATTATCTAATTAATGTTTAACTTAATATTTAATTTAATTTGGGTGTGTTTTAAGTGGGCTTGGGCTAGGCTAGGGTGCATGAGGCTAACAGCAAAACCAGAAATACCGATACCGTTCGAACGCCAATTCGAACGCGACACGAACTCCCGCAATCTGCCTGACGTTCGAACGCATTTAAGAACGCAGCACGAACAGAGACAGTGAACACGTGAAACGACTTTGATAGCATACTCACCCTGAATTTCCCCTTCCGACGTCCGTTTCCCGCGGCTTCCGTGACTTAAAAGGTAGTGCCTCCAACTGAGACTCATCATCGTGTTTCACATGCAAAAATGCAATGCCTACAGTCGCCCCCACTTTGATGGGACTTGTGCAGTGTGTGACTTTGAACAATCCTATCAAAGTTATGCAATGCATTTTCACTTACCTGGTTCGTCTGCTGCCTCGAGCTGAGTTGGTGCTGCAGTGGACCTCGATCCTGGGAAGCGTCCCCAAAACTGCTGACGATGTGGGCCTCGCCCTCAAGCTGAAATGGGCTTCGCCCCCCAAACTGAAATGATGTGGGCCTCGCCCCCAAGCTGGCATGGGCCTCGCCTTAAGATTCATTCCTGGATTCATTCCAAAATTCTGACGGTGTGGGCTAGGATTCATTCCAAAAAAAAACTGATGATGTGGGCCTCGGCCTTAGGATTCATTCCTAGATTCCTTCCTGGATTAATTCCTAAACACTGATGGTGTGGGCCCCGACCCTAGGATTCATTCCTGGATTCATTCCAAATTCTAAGAGATTCATTCCTTGGATTCATTCCAAATTCTTGAGAGATTCATTCTCTGGATTCATTCCAAAATTCTGAGAGATTCATTCCAAATTCTGACAATGTGGGCCTCGGCCCTGGGATTCATTCCAAAACTCTACTGATGTGGGCCTCGGCCCTGGGATTCATTCCCGGATCCCTTCCAAAATTCTGCTGACGTGGGCCTCGACCGTGGGATCCATTCCCGGATTCATTCCTGGATTCATTCCAAAATTCTGAGAGATTCATTCCTTGGATTGATTCCAAAATTCTGAGAGATTCGTTCCAAATTCTGAGAGATTCATTCCCCGGATTCATTCCAAATTCTAAGAGATTTATTCTCTGGATTCATTCCAAATTCTGAGAGATTCATTCCCTGGATTCGTTCCAAATTCTGAGAGATTTATTCCCTGAATTCCTTCCAAACTCTGAGAGATTCATTCCTTGGATTCATTCCAAATTCTGAGAGATTCATTCCCTGGATTCATTCCAAATTCTGAGAGATTCATTCCCTGGATTCGTTCCTGAAACTGTACTGTTGCTGTTTCTGACTAGCTTGTCTTTGCTGCTTTCTCTCTTTCTTTCTTCGAAACCTGTTAATATAAAACAAAACAAACACAAAAAGGGTGCAAAATGTGTTACGTGTATGCATGTATGCATGAGTTTCCTATCCCGTTGGGTTAGGTCTTCGGTCAATTCCCTTAGTGACAGCTCGATCTTCTCTTCCTTGGGCAAAGTATTGCTTCAATCTGTCTACACTAATTGGTTCTGTGAACTCATTTCATTTCCAAGTCTAACAATCTCACTGTCTTCATTTCCCAATTTCTGAATGGCCAATTTATCTTTTCTGCTTGCTTCTTCTGAGGATTCCCTACGTTCTGAGTATCATAGTACCAAGATTGAATGTTTTTGTCACATGCACTCATGTTGCAAGTTGAGAAGTGGAGATTCAGGCAAGTAAGCGAAATGAACTTCTTTATTATTGTTGAGAAAAGATTCGAACAAGCAAACAAAATCAATGTCTTTATTAAAAATGCAGGATAAACTTGGAGAAACAGCAGTGCCTTCTTCCTCAGCCTCTGGTTCTTCATTGTTATTATCCCTTATCCCCATGTGAGAAGCTTGGTGGTTGAGGGTTTGGAGGACAAAGGTTTTAGGCAAGCCAAAGTTGATCATGGTGGTGGGACGGAGTGGTAATTTGGTAGAGGATTCATGTGTGTGCTGGGTTGCTCTATTTATGGGTCAGGTATTTTGTGGGTGTCAATCAGGTCTTGGATCTCATGCCTAAGGCGGGGGCAGTTGTCAGTTTCGTGACCCTTTTGCTGGTGAAAATAACAGAATAAGTTCAAGTCAAGGTAGTGCGGCACAAGGCTGGGGAGTGGTTTAGGTTCCAAGGGTTTCAGGAGTCCTTGCATCTTCAATTTCTCAAACACCTTTGATAGAGGTCTACCCAAGTTGGAGAAACGTCTGTTCCTGATGGCAGTGACCTCAGCACTGGAAGACTTGGCTTCAGGATGTCCCCCAAAATTCCTTCTATTCTGGCCATAAAACTTTCTGTTTTCAGCCTCTTCTTCCTCAATATCCATGACAGTTTCCCTCAACTGTCGGAAATCCGCAATCATTGAAGTCATCCTCCTCAACTTGCCATAGATCGAGGGCTTAGTGCCCTTGATGATCATTTTAATCTGGTCCTTCTCAGAGGGCCGAGTCTGCATTTTCAGAAGCTGGCTTCTCCAGCGGTCTACATACTCCTTGAAGCTTTCTTCTGGCTTCTGCTTAGTGTTCTCCAAATCACGAAGTGACAAATCAATCTATAAGTCTGTAACATACTGTTTCAGAAAAGCATCAGCTAGTTCCTTCCAATCTTCCTTAACCTTCTTCTTAAGGCTATGATACCAAACCACAGGTGCCCCCTCGAGTGACATCCCAAACATCTTTTGGACTTGGCGCTGTGATAGGCCCATTGAACTCATGACTGAGACATATTGCTGCAGATGGACCCTCGGGTCTCCATTCCCATTAAACTTGGCCATGTCGGGCATTTTAAACTGAGCTGGCAGCTGTTCTCCGAAGGTCATTGCCTCATAATCTAACAACTCTTCATGTTTACCCCTCATTTTGCGGGTAAATGTTTCAACCTGATCCCGGAGCCTCTGAAATTCTGCCTGAGACCCAATCACTCTGCCTGTTGCATACTCTGCCATGTCATCATCAAAAGTGGGGATATCATCCCCCAACCCATTCGGAGGCTCCTCACGTCTTACATTCTCAGAATTTCCCCCAGCACGGGGCACGGCCATATTTGTCATGGCAGTAGTCAAGGCTTGCAATTGTTCAGTAATCTTGGCGAAACCATTCTCCAACTGATCTATCCGGGATACCTCATTATCAGATGTACTCATATCTGTTACCGGTCTTTTGATAAGTCTTCCCTCTTCCCTAACCCAACGGGAATCTTGTATGTCTTTTATAAACATAGGGGGTGTTAACATGATGTATGTATGTATGAGATGCATGTAACATATAGAACATACTAAATCAATTAAAATTTTCAAACAAATCGGCCCATTATCATTTTAGAAGCTTTTGGGCTAACTGTCATAGGAGTGAACTCGTCCCAGTTTAAATGGCCCAATGAGTTCACATCTCATGGCAAGGAGCCCAACTAAATCCAAATGGTAATGTTCCGAACACAAGCACAAAGTGGCCCATCAATCACTTAGAAGCCTTTGGCCCAATCGTCATAAAATACATTCTTGTCCCAGTTTAAATGGCCCAACAAGCCCATATCCCATGACAAATGGTCCAAATGGATCCAAACGGCGATGTTACCAAACACAAACATAAAAGAAAGATAATGCAAACTCAAAACAATAATTTCTACAGAATGGTCCATCAACATTTCAGAAGCTTTGGGTCCAATGGTCATAAGGTACGAACTCACCCCAGTTTAAATGGCCCAGCAAGTCCGCATTTCTGACAATGGTCCAACTGCATCCAAATGAGGATGGTCCACAAGCTCATACTCAAGGAAATAATTGTTACTTTAACCATACAATCCCGGTCTATGGGTGGGTTCGCAGGAGTGTAGACAAAGGCTCTCATCTGCGAAGGGTGGCCCACAACTAGGTCTCCTCAATCAATGGTTCGAGCAACCAAGTGAGCGCATTATTTTTTATACACTAAGGTACGTGCCAATGAGCTATGGTGTGTGACTGACTGTCAAATGGATTTCCCGTTGTAGATTCCCCAGAGGGAAGGTGGAGCGAGGCTCACTTAAATACCCAAGCCTCTTAGGCTCTTATCGCTTGGTGTCAGGAATAAACAACGAGTCCTCCAAATTAGTCCATCACAATAGGCTACGAGTAGATGGCTATATAGGTGCCTTCACAGCTTTTCCTTCTAGAAAGGTAGTGAATGAAGGAAGACACCAAACCATTACCTAGCCTCAAAAATGCCTTTGATTAAACCCCCATTTCATCCACTATAGACACAGTCAATTACAACATAAATCCAAACACTACAAAGAACAATATTTCAGGGCCGATTCTCTATCCCCAGTGGAGTCGCCAGACTGTGGGACACAGAAATTGGGCGACGCATGCTGTCTCGGGCTCGCGGCCCGGTCAGGAGTACGGAGTAGCCACGGGGGACTAAACCGGAGAATAATGGAGTCGCCACACGGTGTGAACCGGGAAAATGAGATTTAAGGCCGCACTCACCCCTCGCAAGGGAAGACCTCAGACTGTTGGGTTCAGAATGGTCCCTTACTTATGTCACTTGTAATGAAAGGATTTGTGTAATAATTTAATCAAGCTTAAGTAACACTTATTTTCAAGAGTATCATGCTTCTAAATCCATATGCACAAAAATAAAACTTACAACTGAATTTACATATATTTCACATCTAAGATTGCATGCTTGAAAATACATCAAAGTAGCAACGAACATACGACTTCATTGGCATATTGTATTCAAATAAAAAAAAACACAAGCACACACATTAACCACACAAGCACACATGTGAACACTTTTCCAAGTGGTACGTGGAATTGTATCCCAAGTACATACCGCACTACCGTCCATTCGGAATCGGCTATGGAATTTATGTCTGGGTTTCCATCCGATATACCACGAGAAATAATACTCAAATGCTATCATGACATGGATATATGAATTGTAGTACATTAAACACATTGTACTCATACATGTGAGGAATACAGATGAATAATACCTACACAATCTTGCATAACACAGAGAAGCAATCAGATTCATCATACGAAGGGATAACTACTAGGAACAATTATGTATGAAATCTGATGAAAAGGACTCAGTTCAGTGGGTGCGCGTTCGCGTAGCGTTCGAGAACGTGTTCGAATTGTAAACAGAAGGTTCGCGTTCGTTTAGCGTTTGAGAACGTGTTCGAACGGAGCCAGACCTGATGCATGAAACACTAAAAAATGCGTGCGCGTTCGCGTAGCGTTTGAGAACGCGTTCGAACGGTAACAGAAAGTTCACGTTCGTGTGGCGTTCGAGAAAGCGTTCGAACGGAACCAGACCTGATGCATGATGAAACTAAGAAAATACGTGCGCGTTCGCGTAGCGTTTGAGAACGCGTTCGAACGGTAAACAGAAGGTTCACGTTCGTGTGGCGTTCGAGAACGCGTTCGAACGGAACCAGACCTGATGCATGCAACACATTCACAGACAAACAAATCCACAATGTGGGACCTCACGTATCCGATTGAACTCATCTCGCATCCAATCGAGTATACACCAATCGGCGCGGCAAAGCATCGTGGTAAAGGATTTTAACCCCTCCAAATAGGGGACCTTTCATCGCACTTACTAAGCCCATGCGCTCAATTGAATCATGCATACAAAGACTTAAAAACAATAATATCAAACTTAGTATGCCCGATTGAACGTATCTTGCATTCAACCGAACACACATCAACCGGTGCGGCAAAACATCGTGGTACATGATTTTAACCCCTCCAAATAGGGGACCTTTCATCGCACTTACTAAGCCCATGCGCTCGATTGAATCATGCATACAAAGAATTAAAAAACAATAATATCAAACTTAGTATGATCGATTGAACGTATCTTGCATTCAACCGAACACACATCAACCGGCGCGGCAAAGCATCGTGGTAAAGGATTTTAACCCCTCCAAGTAGGGGACCTTTCATCGCACTTACTAAGCCCATGTGCTCGATTGAGTCACGCATACAAAAGTAACATGCAGAACTCAAATGACGAAAAATAAATAAATCAAAGCAATATAAGACAAAAGAAAGCGTCATTTACTCAAGCGGTACGTGGAGTTGTATCCCGAGTACAAATCATACTACCGTCCATTCGGAATCGGCTATGAAATTTATGTCCGGGTTTCCATCCGATATACCACGAGAGTTGACACATCTTTCGTTTTATTCCAAAGCCACAACATACCATATCTCATAATACATGCATATTTATCTACTCAAGGGCCACAACATGCGTTTCAACATAACAATCATGCAAGCAACATTCAATAAATAATACAAATAACAAAAAATGAATGTGGAAGATACCCTTAGGTCTAACCTTTTATGTCGACTTTCGAACTCGCGTTTCACGGCCGTCGGAAGGGCTATCACATCGCTACTTCTCCGGTTCACTGGTTTAGCATCTCGGCTCACTGTTTTGCTGTTTTGCTTGCTGTTTGGCCTCCGTTTTGCAGTTGTTTGGCCTCCACTTTGCTACTGCTTCCTCTGTATTTCTGCTTGCTGTTCAGGTCACTGTTTTGACGTTTCCACGGACTGTTTTGAGTGTTTTTGTGGGTTTTAAGTGCAGTCTTGTGTGATGATTTTAAGGATTATAAATGCAGTTTTTACGTTACTGTTTTGATGATTTTAGGGACTGTTTTAAGAGGATTTGGCCACTGTTTTGGGGGTGATTTGGGCTGCTGTTTTAAGAGGATTTGGCTGCTGTTTTGGGGGTGATTTAGGAGCTGTTGTTCAGGCGTGTTTTAGGAGGTGTAGGGGGTGCTGTTTTCGGTGGAAAGGGGCTGCTGTTTGGGGGTGTATTTTCGGTGATGTGGGGAGGTTTAGGGGCTGCTGTTTTCGGTTGTGGAGTGGGGGAGATGAAGAGAATTATTTGTGTTTTTCTTCTTGCTATTGCCGTGAGTGGCTAGGGCTCTTGGTGTTGTGATTTTCGTGTAAGTCTTGTGTATGAGCTAGGGGAGTGCATGTCTTGGTTATGGGTTGCTTATATAGAGAAAGGTTAGGGCTACTCCTTGTCTCACAAGGAATGGATTTTTGCATTAAAATGAGGATTTGATTTGGTATTCAACAAGGAAAAAATTAGATTGAGGGGGGACAAATCTTGGCTAGGTTAGGAATACAAAATATTTAATTTGTTATGATTGATTTTAATTAGGCATGATATTTGTTAAGTTTGGTATATAATATATTTGATTTATATTTATTAGGCATGCAATTTCTTTAATTTGTGTAAGTATTTTTTATTATTTTGGTAAGTGATTATTTAGATTTTATTTGTTTTATTTAATTTGGTATATGACTTAAATAATTATTTTATTTAATTACATTATCTAAGTAATGTTTAACTTAATATTTAATTTAATTTGGGTGTGTTTTAAGTGGACTTGGGCTAGGCTAGGGTGCATGAGGCTAACAGCAAAACCAGAAATACCGATACCGTTCGAACGCCAATTCGAACGCGTTTAAGAACGCAGCACGAACGGAGACAGTGAACACGTGAAATGACTTTGATAGCATACTCATCCCGAATTTCCCCTTCCGACATCCGTTTCCTGCGGCTTCCGTGACTTAAAAGGTAGTGCCTCCAACTGAGACTCATCATCGGGTTTCACATGCAAAAATGCAATGCCTACAACTAGTTTCAGAGATAGTAGTGCCATGCTTTGGGGGACAACGTTACGTAACACCCCAAAGTCATGGATTTGCACTGCTGGCTACAATTAGGCGTATGGAGGGACGACGATATGTAACGCCCTCATACGTCAAGGTTTTCAGACACAGAGCAGTTCACAGTGATCAGATATTCAGTAAACAGTTTTTCAGAAAATCATATTTTCAGAAATAGTTTTCAGAAACCAGAGTTTCAAAAGTAGTTTTCAGAAAGACAAGTTTTATAAAGGAGATTTCAGACGAAGTTTTCAGAAACAAAGTTTTAATATAAAGATATTTCTGGAACTATGGTTTTGGAACTAAAATTTTTTACATCAATTTTCAGTTTTCGTCCACTCACTTAGATCGTATAGCGATCGAACCCCACTCAAGTTTTCTTATCTTGCAGGTTTCTCGGAGGACGATCTCGGGAGGACGGATACTGATGCAGTCACTAGGGTATGGAGTCCATCTGTTCAAATTAGAGAGAATAGAAGTCTAGACAGAGTTAAGTAGAAGTCTGGTATTAGTCTGTGATAGTTTGTATTCAATGTTAAGACCAGTGCAATGTTATTTTGTATACAGTAATTTAAATTGAGTTTGTATATTATGATAATGAGTTTGGGCGTTGGACCCATGTTTAAGATTTTGGTTAGTAAAAATGATATCGTTATGATGGGAAAGTCAGAGGCTTATGGAGACAGTACAGCCTATCCTCTATCGGTAACATCTCTCAGATCGGGGATGTAACAAAGATGGTATCAGAGCATGGTCTAGGGAGTCAGTGACTGCAGTGGGCAGAGTGATGGGGTCTGGTATACGCAGTATGTCCGGGATACTCGTATGCAAGACACTGCCTCTTCAGTATCCGATCATCGAGTACGTTCTCAAAGTTCCATAGACAGGTTAGTAAGCCTTCTTAGATTATTCAAATAGTATTCCTCGTAAGAACAATTACACTATAGATACAAGCTAGGAATCTTCTTGAAGATATTCGTCCTATTACCAGAAGTACTAACAAGCTACGAAATCATATGGTAAGATTCTAAGAAAAGTACCCAAGTGAGTGGGAATATGAGTTATAAGGAAGAAAGAGAAGATGCATAGAAACTTAAAATATCTAGAGACAGAGAAGTAAAGAGACAGAAAAAAAATATAAAAAGTTTAGAGATAAACACCTAGAAAGAGAGAGAGAGAAAGCTATAAGAATAGTAAGGAAAGGTATAAGAATGCCTAAGTGATCAGGAGTAAGAAAGAAAGAGATACAGAATCAGACTAGTAAAGGAACCTATAGTAGCCAAGGGAATAGTAAAGCCCTGAAAGTAACAGAATTTCCTAGTAGATGTAAAATTTCATCCCTCCTCATAAAAGTTTCCTCCAAGCCAATTCAATAGCCACAAAGTACTTTGTATAGATAGTAAGTTCCCCTAGTAGCAAGGAAAAAGCCTGCAAGATAACAGAAGTAGGAAATCAAGGTTAGTCTTGAGAGTCCCAATGGATCGAAATGCCAAAGAGGATTTAGAGAATTCCAGATTCTCAAACCCAGACCCAGATTCACAAGCAGGAAATAGGAATGGATAGTTACCTTACCCCCAGTAATCCGATAGAGACAAGACCTCAAACTATCTAGTCTTCAAACCTTCCAGTGGCACCAGATAAGGAAGTTACCCTGATAGAGCCTACCTCATACCTACCTTACTTGAGGAATAGACCCTACCAGGACACAAAGCACCAGAACAAGGATATTGATGCCCGTCGAGACATAAAATGTTTTCCCTAGTCCCTACCATCATAGGCATGGACGACCATAAGAAATCTGATGAGAGTTCACGTAGGATCTTGGAAGGTAGATCACCCGGAAAAAGATTAAAGAAGTTTCGAGGTTATTAGGAAGAGAACCTAGTGTATCCCAGAGAACAAGACAAGTCAGCACAAGGTTTACAGCACTAGTAAAAGTCCATAGGATATACCAATACAGTAGAACCTAAGGATCAGCCCATCAGTCAGTAGAAAACCATGGAAATATAAAAAAACAGACCCGTGAGGTTGAGGATATTTAGAAGTGATGAAGGCACTAGTATGGACCATAGAACAAAGTGCCATAGTTGTGATTTGTGGCAAGAGTAAAGAGCAGAAATTTAGGAAAAAACTAGAAGAGCGAACCACCACTAGACTCAATAGCATGGAGTAGAGCCGAATAATAGGATATGGAGATAGCAAGAAGGAAACAGAAGTGACAAGAAGATTCAGTACGATAAGTGAAGACCTCGGGGAAATTAATAAAGAGTAATGAATCTTAAGAACATGGAGTAGTCGACCAGGTCCCCACAAAACCAATGACAACCCTCCCTTCTAGAAACCTCAATTCTAGAAAGCATGCAAACACCTAACTAGATCGTTATAGAGCCTAAGTGTAAGGCATAATTGAGTACCTGTAGATCCTTAGCGAGTGTATGTGCTCACCCCTCTACTTAGCGCCCAGTAAAGAAGAAAAAGAAGAACCAGTAAAGAAGAGTAAGGGACGGAATAGGCAAATTGAGAAGATGACAATGTTTTATATGAGAGGGAACAGTTGGAAGCACAGTAAGTTAAGCTGAATCTAGAAGTTATTTTAGAATTAGAACCCCTTAGGGGAGTATAGGCTCAAATGAGCTAATAAACCAGAGAAAGAGTGACTCCAAAGAGTATTTCACATGACTCATAAGAGTCTCTTGGTATTGAGAAAGAAAGACTAAGTAAAGAGTAGCACATGAACCGAAGATTCAGGAAAGATGTCCTAAGTAATTGAAGTTGATAGTGATTTTCAGGAGAGTAAAGTTGTAAGGAGTTCAAGGGATTAGGATAAGAAAGAAACCTAAACTGCAGAGTGAGTTTCTTGAGGAAAGATAGTAAAGAGAGTATAGTGGCACCCAGAGAGAGAAAATAACAACTTTAGAAGGCTAAACGACAGAGATAAGATAGGAAAAGCACGGAAACAAAACGTGGAAGTTCTTAGAGGGCACGACCTTAGAAGGACTTCACAGAAGAGATAGTGTGTTCGAGAGTCGGAAAAGAACAGAAGTAAAGTTGGAAAAGACAAATCATACAATTTTAGTAGTAGTACCCTAGTGTGAGAAAAGATGCCAGACGTATATACATGAGAGTTCTAAATTTATAATTCAGTAGTATGCACAACTAGGCCACCATAACCAGCAAGGCCTCAGAACAAGGTCCCACCCTCCCAACCTTCATTAAACAATAGCAGCAGAGGTGGATCCCGATGATTGCCTCAGGACATTCCCAAGAATAAGTGAAAGGATAATGGAAGAAAACTGGAACAAAAGACCTTCAGACTGTAAGTGTCCTAGACATGCCACGGGATCTCTAAGCGTGATTCGTGTGTGAATAAAATAAAAAATAAGTTGCGGAGGACTTACATTGATCAGTTTGAGTTCAAAACTTTTGTCGATGTTGAAGCTTCCAAGCTCATGAGTGAGTATCCCTATCACCTTCATTTGACTCCCGTATGTGTTAGTAAGAACAAATGGAACAAATTTTATCTCCCAATAAGAAGCAAATTTACCCAAGAGAAAAAGGGGGCAAACAACCAAGACTAAACAAGGCCATTCGGCCTTCTTCAAAAGAAAGGCCAATCGGCCTATGTTCATTTTGCAGGCCATTCGGCCAAGCTGAAAATGAACCAGAGAGAAATTTGCTCTCTGTTATTCGGCCATTCTTTAAAGAGGGAGAGAGCATATGTTTTTCAAGGTCAAAAAGCAATTTCAGAGGCCATTTATATTTGAAGAAGTCAATGGCATTAATGAAAAAGCAAAAGCAATTTTCAAAAGCAAAACTATTTTGCTTACTGCCAAGTGAAGATAATGGGCCCACGTGAAAAAGAAAAGCAATATTGCTTTCCGCATTTTAAAGAGAATCAATGGCCACGTGGCCAAAATTCAAAAAGAATTTTTAATGGCCATTCGGCCAAGAGTAGTTTTTAAGGCCATTCGGCCAAAACAACTTAAGGCCATTCGGCCAGGACAGAGAAAATAAAGAATTTTCAAAAAATCATTTATTAATTATTTGATAGGTGCGATGTATATTAAATCCAATTTATTTCATTTCCAACCACTCACATGTCATGGGTCTCATTTATTTAATTCAAAATTTGATTGGCTTACACAACACACTTTGGGCTCGAATTCGTTTAATCCAATTAAACGAATTTTCCGTCGCGACACAATTAAATCCAATTTAATTACCCATTGAAATCCAATTTCAATTAATATATCTAATATATTATTTTAGCCCAATTAAATAAATTCAATAGTAAAATCTAATTTAACTATTAAATTTATTTTATCGATTAATTCCAAATTAATCGCTTTCTCTCATCTCTACGAATTTAATACCAGATAAATTATCAACGCAATTAATCCCAGATTAATTCTTTCTCTGATAATTAATCCCAGATTAATTCTTGCCATAATTAATCCCAGATTAATTTTCTCTCTCTTAATTAATCCCAAATTAATTTTCTCTTTTGATAATTAATCCCAAATTAATTTTCTCTCTCATAATTAATCTCAGATTAATATTGTTCGAGTCAAACATCATCGGTGAATCTTTGGGATGAAACCCAAGAGATCCCTGGATATATTGGCAGTAAATACGGTCATCGGACTATCCGAACACGTGCGTACCCGGTACCACGTACTTACCGATATACAAGACATGGTTGGCTTCTAGCATAGCACCGTGCCTGCCCAATTCTCCAGAAATATTCATCTACGGAATACATGATCTTTTTCAGGCGTAGTATACGTAGTATTGCGTATTGCGATCCAGTATCGGATGTCACATGCAAGGCCTGAGGCTGGAGTTGTATCTGCCCCGTACGAAGCATATATCGGATCACAAACAACTAGTCTCTTTATGATCGGAAAGTCATGACCTAGTCATACTTCCCCGATGGCTATAACACCTAGAGTACCAGTTCTGTATCCTTGCGTGATCATCATCTCCATATGACTGAAGTGATACTTCCATCTTGACATCACATCCAATACACTACGATTCTCAGTATACCCAGAAGAGGCGTACACAGAACCTGTTAAAGTCCCGGACGACCAAAACCAAAGTATATTGATTGTCGCAAGTATTAGCGATGCAAAGACCAAATACACCTACCCCGATTCAGATTCACATATACACATAGTCATACTACCAATGGGATTCCGAGGGGTTTATCCAGAGCGAAGCTGTTTCCGTACCATCGGTAAAAAGAACCTCATATCACACTTGCATGAGTATCCAATACCCAAATATATGAGAACTATGTCGTTACGCTTCCATAACACGCACAAGTGTAATACTAGTCTATTCCGCATTATCGATGTCCAGTCTCGATAATACTATGACTAGTGATATTTAATGACGAAACCTTTATGGATTAATAATGTCTCATATCTTATTAATCTGGAACTAATCATAAGGACTTTTATCATTTATATATCTAGGTAATCCAATTACAAATGATAAAAGAGCAATTTCCTTTGTCACATAGTTAATTTGTACAACAACACCATGTTCTGTACAAATAGTGATGCTATGGGTCATAATTGTCCAACAATCTCCCACTTGGCCTATAGCCAATCACTCAAGTGTCTAACACCTGAACTATGTACGGGTCGCTCAAACTTCTGCTGAGAAACAGCTTTCGTCAGCGGATTTGCAAGATTATCATCTGATGTGATTTATTCGATCATCACATCGCCATGATGTATGATCTCACGAATCAGATGAAATAGTTGAAGTAAATACTTGGATCATTGATGAGACCGCGGTTCTTTAGCCTGCGTTGTAGCCTAGCTCAGCTGCTAACAGAAATACTCTTAATCTAATTAGGAATTATTTAGATCCAAAATGCTTCTATTGCTGCCTCAACTGCAGCAATGTTCAGTTTTTTTTGTTTATTCGGCAACAGTATCTTGCTTGGAAGATTTCCAGCTCACTGTTCCGTTATTCAAACTATATATGTACCCATATTACGACTTACAGTCGTTTTCATCGGTGTGGAAACTTACAGCGGTGAACCCAGTCACCTCAAGTTCTCATTTCCCCATATGCTCAGAAAGCATCTTTGGTTCATCCAAGATACTCAAGGATGTTCTAAATTTCAATCCAGTGACCATCACCTGGATTGGCCTTATAGTGTCTACATATGCTCAAAGCATATGAGATATCAGTTCAAGTATATTTAAAAACGTACGAACTCTAAGAGAGTGTCAGCAGCTTCCTAGATTTATCCTAGTAGATCTTTATTCCTAGAATAAAGCCTGCTTCTCTCAGATATTCCATGGAGAATTTTAATGAAAGCCAAGCTTTCAACGATTATATTATGGGAATGTTATTTCTACTAAGCAATACATCATCAATGTATAGGACAGTGATTGTAAGTGCACTCCCACTAACCCTCTTATATACACAAGAATCATCTTCGTTTTGAATGAAATCATATACCATTATGATCTTATCAAAACATTGGTTCCAAGAACACAATGCTTGCTTCAATCCATAAATGGATCGATTTAACTTGCAAACCTTGTTTACATGTTTTGGCATGAAAAAACTGTCAGGATGTTGCATATAAACATCCTCCAAAAGGTTTCAGTTAAGGAAAGCGGTTTTGGCGTACAGTTGTCATATTTCATAAATGAAATACACAGCATTAGCAAGCATTATCCAAATGGATTTAATCATGGCAACAGGTGAAAGAGTTTCGTCGTAGTCGACACTATGTCGTTGACGATACCCTTTCTGTACAAGCCTACCTGTGTATATTTGTATGTTGCCATTTATGTATATCTTCGTTGAAGACACATATAGTACCAATAGGCACAATGCCTTCTGGTACATTAGCCAGTGTCCAAACTTGGTTGGTATACATGGAATCCATTTCGGACTTCATGGCACTTTGTCATAAAAGGAGTCGATACCTTGTATCACTACCTCATACGTAGCCAGTTTGTCTTCCTCAATAAGATTGACATCTACATGAGGTGAAATCATAAACCCATACCCCCCAGGTTGTTTTTTGACTCTCTCTGACCTACGCGGTTCTTGTGTATTCGAAGATTATTGGTATAGTTTCATCCCTGATGAACTATTTGTGTTCCGTAAGGACTCGGTGCCTGGAACAGTATTACTCTGATTTTCATTGAGTTTTACTTTCTTCCCACTTACCACTGCATATAGGAATTCCTCTTAGGAAAACCGCATGGAGAGCAACAATTACATTGTTCTCTTGTGAGTTGTATAAGTATTATACTTTGGTTTCCCTAGGACAACCTACAAATAGGCACTTATCTGATTTGGGTTCTAGTTTGGTATCATCCAAACGTATGCCCAGCATTCCCAAATCTTCAGGAATGAGAAACCCGATTTCTTTCCTGTTCATATCTAATATGAATTCTGTCTAATAGATTTTCATGGAACCTTATTCAAAATAAGTACTGCACTGTTTAATGCGTATCCCTAGAAGGAAATTAGTAGCTCAGAGCGACTCATATGTTTAAGTATTGTCCATCATGGTCTGACCGCAATGTTCTAATACTTTTACCAGTCTGTTTTCTTACTTCGTGTCGAAACTCTTTGAATTACTCAAAAGTTTCTGACTAGTGTTTCATAAGATACACATAACCATAACGCGATGCCACATCCATAAAGGTTACGAAGTATTCATATCCACCTCTAGCCTAGCTAGACATGAGCCCACTTACGTCACTATGAACGAGGGCTAACAGATCGGTGGCACTTGCATTTTTACCAAGTAAAAGGTGTTTTAGGCACTTTGCCTAATAAACTAGATTCGTAGACATCATTTGATTAGAATCAAATCCGTCCTAGTACCCACTATTCGAAAGTGTGGATATACGAGTCTTGTTTATGTGTCCCAGACAACAATGCCACAAATAAGTCTCATCTGATTAATTCAGTTTGAGCTATTTTTTTGTCATGTTATTTGTTTGAGATTCATTTATATTCAAAATATAAATACTATTATTCACATCTAATGTGTTTATCTCAATATCATCTTTATAAAACAAAACACTTAGTGTTTTAGAATATAATGGTATACCCGCAACAGGTTAAACTAGATCTAGAGATAATGTTTCTAGTCAAACTAGGTACATTATAACAGTTTCCTAATTTAAGTACATGCCCAAATGGCAGTTCCAAAACTTAGGTTCCTACGGCCAAAACAGTGACTCTCGTCCTATTTCCGATTCGCAGGTCAATCTCACCTGAAGTCAGTATCCTGCTAATCAGCAGATCCCGCTTATCAGTACATATATTCATGTATCACATCTAGTATCAAAATACAATTTTAAAACCAGTAGTGAACATGTTTATAACAAACATTCTTGAAACCGAAACCTTGTCCCGCTTTCACTTCCTTTATGTCTGCCTTGTCCATACGGCAGTCACACTTCTAGTGACCCCATTTGCCACAGTTTAGGCAGACAACTTGGGATATGTCCTTTTAAGAAGCTCTGGCTGTACATAACGGATTGAGCACTAAAGTTATCATCACAATGAGTCTTCTCAAGCTCATGCTCTACTATTTGCTCAATTCAGGGCTCATGCTCGAGAGGTTTCTCTATCAAATAGAATAACTTCTCAGTTCCCAAGACTATCCTGAAGTTCTATTCCCAATCTAAAAATTAAAGTCATTAAAGACATTTTCCCCAGGATTATGTCATTTGACGCTAATCTTTCAGTCATCTTGATTGCTATAGTCCAATTATCCAATCAACGATTTCTGGTACAATTAAATGTAATGATTACTATAGTCTAACTTATAACCAACTACAATTGATCGGTTACATTTCAAATATATTGATTACTATAATCCAATTATATAACCAACTACAAATGAAGTAGTTTGAATACAGTCCAACTGTTTAATTAAAACAACAATTGAATATTAGTCCAACTAATATATATAAAATTAATGACGAAAAAATAAAAGGAGCGCGTTTTGGCAAGTATCTAACCGAAATTGCAAATTTAATACTTGCCTCCCACTATTTTTCGGCGAGCCTCTAACCCTCTGTGAAGTACTCGGGAAACCTAGTTTCCTAGTGGGCTAGGATCCCGTTAAATAGCACACAACCTTGACTTTGACCAACAAGCTGTATGATATTTAACTAAGTAGATCTCTAAGATCAATTGGATTTCATCCAATTCCTAGATCCAGTAGGTGGACCTCCAAGTCCGAAACATATATCAAATATATGCCAATATATCCAATATATTGCCTAACCTTTTCATCTGAATCAACTAAGCCTTGGCTTTGGCACAACAAGCTTAATGATTCCAGTTAAGCGGGACCCATTGACTTTGGAAAGCTTCGTAATCGATGTCGATGGACAAGAAGTGATCTTGACTTTGGCCAACAAATCACAACTTGGACAAGACATACGATATGGAACAAAGTCTTCATGATTCAAACACATCTGCGATGGACAAAGGTCTTGACTTTGGCCAACAAACCAGTGTCAATCTTGGAACTTGAGAGAGAATCACTCAATGGAAGGAAAACGCTTAATATTTGTTGAGGTTTTTTCGCGTAAATTGGTAACCAATTTATTATCTTTGATTAGGTCTCATCATACACCCTTAAGCATGCATTCTAAAAGCATAATAAGGCGTGAAATAAATTAATAATGATATGCGGATGGATATATAATACAATTTGTTCCTAGAACAAATCTTTCCCTTTCCTCTCTCCCGCTAGCACTATTCTTACTTCTACCCAATTACATAATACTTCTAAAGAAACCTCATTTACATTGAGGGGAATAGGTGAGAAGAGAAATACAATGAGAAAAGAGGTAATAGGTTGGACACGCAGGTCCAATTTAATAAATTCTAAATTTATTACAACAATTTCCAAGATTGCCCTCACCCTTCTAATATCCATCCGATATACATTATTCATACATACATCCAAGTATTCACACAAAACATGTTATTCAATCAATCTAATCCAATTAATTAATCTTTGATTAATGACCATCCAATGTTCATACAACGATTTGATTTGCTCGAGTCAAACTCGTTTAAGAATAAATACTCAAAGTAAGCATTCTTGAATTATATCGAACTACAATTTTAAATCTAATTTAAATTATATCCAATACCAATTCATATTTAATTCCAAATTAAATAATTACACTTATTTATGTGCTTTAAAGACAAGGATTCCAAATCCAATCTTAATGGGTCTCAAAGGCCCAATTAGTATCCAATACTATTCAATTAAAGTCCAATGAGCTTTTAATTAATTCTTTAGGCTTGGGCTTTTCGCCAAAATGGATCTAACCCATAATGCCTAGGCCCATTAGGAATCACTCTATGTCATAGAATCAATTTTGGCCCATTAGGCCCAATTAAATTATTAAAGGCCCAATAGTCATATTTTGGACTTTATGGAAATGGTTTAGGCCCAATTATAATCCAAGACTAAAATTTGGCCCAACCAAGTCTATTAGCCCAAATACAACAATTAAATTAATACAACATTCCAAATTATATATTAATTCAATTAAAGTGCAATCTCCATAATTAATTAATTAACCTAATATTTCCAAAACATTAATTTAATCTAATTAATCATGTCTAATTCCCACATTCATGTCCAACACAAAATTGTGGCACAATCAATTCTATAACATGCTTCACATCTTACGGCAATACATGAAATTAACATCCAATTTTGATTTCAATCTAATTAAATCAACAATTAATATTCAATTTCATGTGAATCAACATATCTCATTGTCTTAATTCAAAAATTAACCATGAGCTTCCTAGGGTAATTTTCGGCCAAGCATGGATTTTGGGGATTTTGATCTAATAAATTTATCACAAATCCAATGATATACAAATCTAATTCAACATCATATCAACTCAACCAAATCATCAATTTAGGAAAAATCATGCTCAATCAACTCAATCAAATCATCAATTTAGGCAAAATCATGCTCAAAGCCAAAAATCTCAAATTAAAGTCCACAAACCCTAGAAATTAAATTAAGCTTAGATCTCGCTCTGATACCATTGTAAGTGTCCTAGACATGCCATGAGATCTCTAAGCGTGATTCGTGTGTGAATAAAATCAAAAATAAGTTGCGGAGGACTTACATTGATTGGCTTGAGTTCAAAACTTTTGTGGATGTTGAAGCTTCCAAGCTCATGGGTGAGTATCTCTATCACCTTCATTGACTCCCGTATGTGCTAGCAAGAACAAATGGAACAAATTTTATCTCCCAAAAAGAAATAAATTTGCCCAAGAAAGAGAGGGAGCAAACGACCAAGACTAAACAAGGTCATTATCGGCCTATGTTCATTTTGCAGGCCATTCGGCCAAGCTGAAAATGAACCAGAGAGCAATTTGCTCTCTGTTATTCGGCCATTCTTTAAAGAGAGAGAGATCATATGTTCTTCAAGGTCAAAAAGCAATTTCAGAGGCCATTTATATTTGAAGAAGTCAATGGCATTAAATGAAAAAGCAAAAGCAATTTTCAAAAGCAAAACTATTTTGCTTACTGCCAAGTGAAGATAATGGCCCCACGTGAAAAAGAAAAGCAATATTGCTTTTTTTTTTTTTAAAGAGAATCAATGGCCACGTAGCCAAAATTCAAAAAGAATTTTTAATGGCCATTCGGCCAAGAGTAGTTTTGAAGGCCATTCGGCCAAAACAACTTAAGGCCATTCGGCCAGGTGAGAGAAAATAAAGAATTTTTAAAAAATTTATATATTAATTATTTGATAGGTGTGATGTATATTAAATCTAATTTATTACATTTCCAACAACTCACATCAATTGTTGACAATTGATGTAAGTCATGGATCTCACCCATTTAATTCAAAATTTGGTTGGTTTACACAACACACATTGGGCTCGGATTCGTTTAATCCAATTAAACGAATTTTCCGTCACGGCACAATTAAATCCAATTTAATTACCCGTTGAAATCTGATTTCAATTAATATATCTAATATATTATTTTAGTCCAATTAAATAAATTAAATAGTAAAATCTAATTTAACTATTAAATTTATTTTATCGATTAATTCCAAATTAATCGCTTTCTCTCCTCTCGACGAATTTAATCCCAGATAAATTCTCGACGTAATTAATCCCAAATTAATTCTTTCTCTGATAATTAATCCCACATTAATTTTTGCCGTAATTAATCCCAGATTAATTTTCTCTCTCTTAATTAATCCCAAATTAATTTTCTCTCTTGATAATTAATCCCACATTAATTTTTGCCGTAATTAATCCCAGATTAATTTTCTCTCTCTTAATTAATCCCAAATTAATTTTCTCTCTTGATAATTAATCCCAGATTAATTTTCTCTCTCATAATTAATCTCAGATTAATATTGTTCGAGTCAAACATCATCGGTGAATCTTTGGGATGCGACCCAAGAGATCCCTGGATATGTTGACAGTAAATACGGTCATCGGACTATCCAAACACGTGCGTACCTGGTACCACGTACTTACCGATTTACAAGACATAGTTGGCTTCTAGCAAAGAACCGTGCCTAATTTTGGGTTTCTTGTTAGTCCCAAGATCGATTTCAAGCAAGAAATTATGTGCGAATACAACAATGAAATATGGCGGAATCATACTTACATTGATCGGTTATGCGATGCGATGAACAAAAATCCTTGTGCTCCTCCTAGAAGCTCTCGGTAGTGGGCTTTTTGTTCTCCTCCAAAACATTCGGTCATGTCCTCCATTGATGCTCCAAGCTCCAAATGATGATTCCATGCTCACAAGTTGGTTTCCCTATCACCTTCGCAAGACCCCGAATGTGTGCTAGCACTTGGTAATTTTTGCCACAAAAATCACCATCTTGCTTCTCCTTCAATTCTCGGCATTTGCAGATTTTTGAGGGAAAATTGGCCCAAGGCTGTGAGATGCAAAGAGAGAGGAAGAAGAGAGAATGAGTTTTTGTGTTGGTAGTTGGAGATTTGTGTATCTAATACACTTTTTCCACTTTCAAAAAATCAAGGCATTAAAGCCAACCAACTACCACCATCAATCACTCATGACAAGTTGTCAAATAACTCAAAGTGACTAGACATCACATCAATCAAAGTGACTAATGATTTGACGCTTGATGTGACTTGTGGACCGCACTTGAATTCGAAATGCGAGTGCGTCCGCAAACACTCCCGGGCTCGGGTTCGCTAATTCCAAATTAACGAATTTTCCGTTGCGACGTAATTAAATCTAATTTAATTAAATAATTATGCCTAGCAAAATTACTATTCACGTCGCTAACGAATTAATTCTAAATTAACGAATTAAGGAGTCTATTTGGCAAGCTTAATGGAGTAAGCACTTAAGTTATCATCACATGAATCTTCCAAAGATCATACTCAACTATTTGCTCAACTCCGGGCTTAGGCCCAAGATGTTATTTTATCAAATAGAAAAACTTCTCAGTTCCCAGGACTATCCTGAGGCATTATTCCCAATTTGAAAATTAAAGTCGTTTAAATACATTTTCACCAACGATTATGTTTTAAACACCAATCTTTCAATTTATCTTGATTGCTATAGTCTAACTATCCAATCAACGATTTTAGGTACTATTTATTATAATGATTGCTATAGTCTAACTATATAATCAACTATAATTTAATTGGTTAAATTCAATGATATTGATTACTATAATCCAATTATAAAATCAACTATTAATTGAAATGGTTAATTCAAATATATTGATTACTATAATCCAATTATATAATCAACTATAAATGAAATAGTTTGAATACAGTCCAACTGTTTAATTAAAACAACATTAAATATTAGTCCAACTAATATATTAATTTATTTGACGAAATATTTGAATGAGTGCGTATGGCAAGTAACTAAACGAATATTGCAAATTTAATATTTGCCTCCCAATATTTTTCTGCGAGCCTCTGACCCTCTGTTGAGTACTCGGGATACCTTGTTTCCTAGTGTGCTAGGATCCCGTTAAATAACATACAATCTTGACTTTGGCAAACAAATTGTATGATAATTAACTAGGTAGATCTCTAAGATCAATTGGATCCCATCTAATTCCTAGATCCAGTAGGTGGACGTCCAAGTCCGAAACATATATCTTATATATGCCAATATATCTAATATATTGTCTAACATTTTTCCTCTGAATCAACTAAGCATTGGCTTTGGCACAACAAACTTAGTGATCCCAGTTAAGCGGAACCCATTGACCTTGGAAAGCTTCGTAATCAATGTCGATGGACAAGAAGTGATCTTGACTTTGGCCAACAAATCACAACTTGGACAAGACACCGATATGGAACAAAGCCTTCATGATTCAAACACATCCGCGACGGACAAAGGTCTTGACTTTGGCCAACAAACCAGTGCCAGTCTTGTATCTTGAGTAAGAATCACTCAATGGAAGGAAAACCGCTTAATATGTAGTGAGGGTTTTTTCGCGTAATTGGCAACCAATTTATTATCTTTGTTAATGTCTCATCATCATACACCCTTAAACATGCATTCTAAACACATAATAAGGCGTGTATAAATAAATATAATAATGATATGCGAATGGATATTTAACACATGCTTCCTAGAACAAATCTCTCCATTTCCTCTCTCCCGCTAGCACAAGTATTACTTCTACCCGATTACATAACACTTCTAAAGAATCCTCATTTACATTGAGGGGAATAGGTGAGAAGAGAAATACAAAGAGTAAGGAGGTAATAGGCTGGAGACGCAGGTCCGATTAATAAATTCTAAATTTATTACAATAATTTCCAAAATTGCCCTCACCCATCTAATATCCATCCGATATACATTATTCATACATCGCATTCATGTATTCACACAAGCATGTTATCAATCAATCTAATCCAATTAATTAATCTGAATATTAATGACCATCCAATGTTCAAACAACGATTTGATTTTTGAGCGAGTCAAACTCGTTTTGCGAATAAG
This sequence comes from Zanthoxylum bungeanum, assembly GCA_019454045.1. Taxonomy (NCBI): domain Eukaryota; kingdom Viridiplantae; phylum Streptophyta; class Magnoliopsida; order Sapindales; family Rutaceae; genus Zanthoxylum; species Zanthoxylum bungeanum. The sequence continues at coordinate 12,012 of SKCR01038936.1, read as the reverse complement.
TACTCAAAGTACGAATTCTCGAATTATATTAAACTACAACATTAAATCCAATTCAATTTGTATTTAATACTAATTCATTTATTTAATTCTAAATTAAATAAGTACACTTTTAATGTGCCTTTACGACTTAGATTCTAAATCTAATTGTTACGGTCTCAAAGCCCGATTAACATCCAATGTTAATTTAATTAAAGTCCAATGGGCTTTTAATTAATTTCATAAGGCATGGACTTTTGGTCAATATGGTCAAACCCAAATACCAAAGCCCATTTAAGGAATCACCCTTATTTGCCAAGAAACCAATTTAGGCCCATTAGGCCCAATTAAAATTAAAGGTCCATTAAGTCATAATTGGACTTTATGGATATGGTTTTGGGCCCAATTGGATCCAACCAATTAGCCTAAACCAAACTTGGCCCAACCAAACCCATTAAGCCCAATTACAACTTTAAAAGCCCACTTCCAAATTTGGCCCAATTAATTTAATTTCAAAATTTCAAATTTCATAATTAAATTAACCAAAGTGTATGCCATAATTAATTAACCAAATTAATATTTCCAAAACCTTAATTCACTCAATTAATTATACTCATTATCATCAACATATGTCCAACACATTTGAATCAAAAAATCACATCATTTTACATGCTACACATTCACGGCATTTTGGGTTTATTTGTCCAATTCAAAATTCAATCCAATTAAATCTCAAATCAACATTACCCAATATTTTCCAACTCATCCAATGATCAAAAACACAAAAATCACCATGAATTTAGGGCAAGCTCACATTCGGCCAAGCCTTGTGATTTGGGGAAAAATTATCCAATTCGATTTTTATCAAATTGACAATGCATAACACCATGTTATCATAATTTAAGCATACTCAAACAATCAATTTCACTCAAACATGCTCAAATCAATTTTGCCCAAATTTTACCGTAACCAAGTTTCATGCTCAAAATGGCTCAAGATACCATTGTTGGGTTTCTTGTTAGTCCCAAGATCGATTTCAAGCAAGAAATTATGTGCGAATACAACAATGAAATATGGCAGAATCATACTTACATTGATCGGTTATGCGATGAACAAAAATCCTTGTGCTCTTCTTAGAAGCTCTCGGCAGTGGGCTTTTTGTTCTCCTCCAAAAAATTCGGTCATGTCCTCCATTGATGCTCCAAGCTCCAAATGATGATTCCATGCTCACAAGTTGGTTTCCCTATCACCTTCGCAAGACCCCGAATGTGTGCTAGCACTTGGTAATTTTTGCCACAAAAATCACCATCTTGCTTCTCCTTCAATTCTCGGCATTTGCTAATTTTTGAGGGAAAATTGGCCCAAGGCCGTGAGATGCAAAGAGAGAGGAAGAAGAGAGAATGAGTTTTTGTGTTGGTAGTTGGAGATTTGTGTATCTAATACACTTTTTCCACTTTCAAAAAGTCAAGGCATTAAAGCCAACCAACTACCACCATCAATCACTCATGACAAGTTGTCAAATCACTCAAAGTGACTAGACATCACATCAATCAAAGTGACTAATGATTTGACGCTTGATGTGACTTGTGGGTCGCACTTGAATTCGAAATGCGAGTGCGTCCACAAACACTCCCGGGCTCGGGTTCGCTAATTCCGAATTAACAAATTTTCCGTTGCGACGTAATTAAATCTAATTTAATTAAATAATTATGCCTAGTAAAATTACTATTCACGTTGCTAACGAATTAATTCTAAATTAACTCGTTCGCTCGAATTAAAATCTAATTTCAATTCCGCGTCGAAATCCAATTTCGTATAATATATCGAATATATTATTTTATCGATTAATTCCAAATTAATCGTTCTCTCTCTTTAAATAATATTTTATCCCAGATAAAATATCTCCGTAATTAATCCAAGATTAATAATCTCTCTCTTATAATTAATCCTAGATTAATAAAGTGCGAGTCATACGTCATCAGTGAATCTTCGGGAAGCGACCCATGAGATCCCCGGATATGTTGGCAGTAAATTCGGTCGTCGAACTATCCGAACACGTACGTACCTAGTACTACATTTTTACCTATTTACAAGACAAGGTTGGCTTCTAGCAAAGCACCGTGCCTACCTAATTCTCTAGAAATATTCTTACTGGAATATGTGATCTATATCAGGCGTAATATACGTAGTATTGCGTATTACGATCCAGTATCGGATGTCACGTGCAAGGCCTGGGGCTGAAATCGTGTCTGCCCTGTATGAAGCACATATCAGATCTCTGGTAACTAGTCTCTATAATCGGATAATCATGACCTAGTCATATTATCCCGATGACTGCAGTACATAAGAGCACCAGTTCCGTATCCTACGTGATCATCATCTCCACTATGATTGGAGTGATACTTCCGTCTTGACATCACACCCAATACACTACGATTCTCAATATACCCAGAAGAGGCGTACACAGAACCTGTTAAAGCCCTGGACGACCAAAACCAAAGTTTATTGATTGTCGCAAGTATTAGTGGTGCAAGTCTCAGGTTAAGACCAAATACACCTACCCTGATTCGGACTTCCATAGACACATAGTCATACTACCAATGGAATTTCAAGGGGTCTATCTAGAGCGAAGCTGTTTCCGTACCATCGGTAAACACAACCTCCTATTACACTTGCATGAGTATCCTATACCCAAATATATGAGAACTATGCCGTTATGCTCCCACAACGCACACAAGTGTAATACTAGTTTATTCCGCATTATCGATGTCCAATCTCGATAACACTATGACTAGGGATATTTAATGATTAAACCTTTATGGATTGATACTGTCTCATATCATCTCAATCCGAAACTAATCATAAAGACCTTCTATCATTTATACATCTTGGTAATCTAATTACAAATGATAAAAGAGTAATTTCCTTTGTCACATGGTTAATTTGTACAACAACACTATGATCTGTACAAATAGTGATGCTATGGGTCATAACTGTCCAACAATCTCCCACTTGGCCTATAGCCAATCACTCAAGTTTGCTCAAACTTCTGCTGAGGAAATGCTTTTGTTAGCGGATTTGCGTTATTATCATCTGATGTGATTTATTCGATCATCACATCGCCACGATGTATGATCCGAATGAATCAGATGAATATTTGAATTATATATCTGGATCGTTGATGAGACCATTAATTCTTTAACCTGTGTTGTAGCCTAGCTCAGCTGCTAACAGAACTACTCCTAATATGATTAGGATTATTGTCGATCCAAAAGGCTTCTATTGCTGCCTCAGCTGCAGCAATAATCCACTTTTATTGTTTATTCGGTAACAGTATCTTGCTTGGAAGATTTCCAGCTCACTGTTCCGTTATTCAAACTTTATAGTACCTTTATTACGGCTAATAGTCGTTTTTATCGGTTTAGAAACTTGCAGAGGTGATCCCAGTCACTTCAAGTTCTTATTCTCCATAGCTTAAGACATCATCCTTAGTTCATCTAAGATACTAAAGGATGTTCTTAACATCAATCTAGTGACTATCACATGGATTGGACTAATTGTGACTCCATATGCTCAAAGTATATGAGACACCAGGTCGCGTACATTTATTTCAATGTACGAGTTCTCGGAGAGTACTAACAACTTTAAATCTAACCCAGTAGATCTTTATTCCTAGAATAAAGGTTGTTTCTCCCAAGAATTCTACGGAGAATTTTCATGAAAGCCAAGCTTTCACCGATTGTATTATGGGAATATCATTTCCAAGAAATGATATGTCATTATTACTTAGGACATTCACTGTCAGTGCGCTCCCACTAACCTCATTATATACACAAGAATCATTTTCGTTTTGAATTAAATCATATACCATTATGATTACCTCAAAACAATAATTCCAAGAACGCAATGTTTGCTTTAATCCATCCATGGATCGAATTAACTTGCAAACCTTATTTGCTCGTTTTGATACGAAAAAATCGTCAGGATGTTGTAAACATCCTCCAAAAGGTTTCCATTTAAGGAAAGCGATTTTCACGTTCAGCTGCCATATTTCATAAATGAAACATGCAGGTCCAGCAAGCATTATCCAAATGGATTTAACCATGGCAACGAGTAAAATGTTTCGTCGTAATCGACTTAATATTGATAACGATAACTTTTTCGCTACAAGCCCAGCTTAGTACGTTGGTATGTTGCCTTCCATGTATGTCTTCCTTGAAGACTTATATAGTACCAAAAGGCACAATGTCTTTCGGTACATCAACTAGTATCCAAACTTAGTTGGTATACATGGAATCCATTTCGGACTTCATGGCACTTTGCCATAATTGGGAGTCGATACCTTGTATCACTTCCTCATACGTAGTCAGTTCGTGTTCCTCAATAAGATTGACATCTTTATGAGGTGAGATCAGAAACCCATACCCCAGGTTGTTTTCTGACTCTCTCCGACTAGCGCGGTTCTTGTGTATTCGAAGATTATTGGTATAGTTTCATCCTTGATGAACTATTTGTGTTCCATTAGGAATCGGTGCCTGGAATAGTATTACTCCGATTTTCATCGAGTTTTACTATCCTCCCACTTACCAATGCATATAGGTGTTCCTCTTAGGAAAATCGCATGGCGAGCAACAATTACATTGTTCTCTTGTGAGTTGTATAAGTATTATACTTTGGTTTCCCTAGGATAACCCACAACTTAGGCACTTATCCGATTTGGGTTCTAGTTTGGTATCATCCAAACATATGCCTAGCATACCCAAATCTTCAGGAATAAGAAAACCTAGTTTCTTTCCTGTTTATATCTAATATTAAGTCTGTCAAACAGATTTTTATGGAACCTTATTCAAAATAAGTCTTGCACTGTTTAATGCATATCCGTTGAAGGAAATGGTAGCTCAGAGCGACTCATGATTAACCTTATCATGTCTAACAAAATTCGGTTTCTCTGTTCGAACACACCGTCAAACCGACGTGTTCCGGGAGGAGTCCTCATTGAAAGAATACTATACTCTTTCAAGTATTTAAGAAACTTATTGCTTAAGTATTTTCATCATGGTCTAACCGTGATGGTTTCAATACTATAGCCGATCTGTTTGTCTACTTCATGTCGAAACTCTTTGAATTCATCAAAAGTTTCCGATTCGTGTTTCAAAAGAAACACATAACCATAACGCGATGCCACATCCGTAAAGGTCACGAAATATTTATATCCACCTCTAGCCTAGCTAGATATGGGCCCACTTATGTCAATATGAACGAGGGCTAACAGATCGGTGGCAGTTACACTTTTACCAAGTAAAAGGTGTTTTAGGCACTTTGCCCAATAAACTAGATTCGTAGACATCATTTGTATAGAATCAAATCTGTCCTAGTATCCACTCTTCAAAAGTGTGGATATACGAGTCTTGTTAATTGTGTCCCAGACAACAATGCCACTCATAAGTCTCAACTGATTAATTCAGTTTGAGCTATTTGTTTGTCATGTAATACGTTTGAGATTTATTTATATTCAAAATATAAATACTGTTATTCACATCTAATGTGTTTATCTCAATATCATCTTTATAAAATAAAACACTTTAGTGTTCTAGAATATAAAGGTATACCTGCAACGGGTTAAACCCTGATATAAAGATAATGTTTCTAGTCAAACTAGTTACATTTTAACAGTTTCTTAATTTAAGTACACACCCTAAGGGTAGTTCCTAAACTTAGGTATCTACGGTTAAAAAAGCGACTTTCGTCCCGTTTCCGATTCGCAGATCATAAATCTCAACTGAAGTCAGTATCCTGCTGATTAGCAGATTCTGCACACCAGTACATATTTATGTACCACACTCAGTATCTAAAATCCAATTTTAATACTAGTAGTGAACATAATTATGACAAACATATTTGAAGTCAGAGCCTTGCCCATCTTCAATTCCTTCATGTCTGCCTTGTCCATACGGCAGTCACACTTCAGTGACCCCGTTAGCCACAGTTTAGTCAGACATTCTGGGATATGTCCTTTGTCTTCCCAGAAGATTATAATGACTTTGCATTTGCCCATTTTCCACTCCCAGAAGCCTTTGGCCAAGCCTTGGCCTTCTGGGATGTCGAAGTAAGATGCGCCTTGCACTCCTTGCCTTATTGCAAACTTTGGCTTTGTCTCCTTGAGTATAGCCATTAACTCTCCAAGAGTTTATTATTGCAATTTAGTAATTCTAAGCTCTAAGGATAGATCTATGAAGATCCTTCAATTTCAATATCATAGTATAAGGATCTAATACTTAGTTTTGATTAAGAAATTAAGGAGTCTATTTGGCAAGCTTAATGGATTAAGCACTTAAGTTATCATCACATGAATCTTCCAAAGATCATGCTCAACTATTTGCTCAACTTCGGGCTTAGGCCCAAGATGTTATTCTATCAAATAGAATAACTTCTCAGTTCCCAGGACTATCCTGAGGCATTATTCCCAATTTGAAAATTAAAGTCGTTTAAATACATTTTCACCCAGGATTATGTTTTAAACACCAATCTTTCAATTTATCTTGATTGCTATAGTCCAAATATCCAATCAACGATTTTAGGTACTATTTATTATAATGATTACTATAGTCTAACTATATAATCAACTATAATTTAATTAGTTAAATTCAATTATATTGATTACTATAATTCAATTATAAAATCAAATATTAATTGAAATGGTTAATTCAAATATATTGATTACTATAATCTAATTATATAATCAACTATAAATGAAATAGTTTGAATATAGTCCAACTGTTTAATTAAAATAACATTAAATATTAGTCCAACTAATATGTTAATTTATTTGACGAAATATTTGAATGAGCGCGTATGGCAAGTAACTAAACGAATATTACAAATTTAATTCTTTCCTCCCACTATTTTTCGGCGAGCCTCTAACCCTCTGTTGAGTACTCGGGAAACCTTGTTTCCTAGTGGGCTAGGATCTCGTTAAATTACATACAATCTTGACTTTGGCCAACAAATTGTATGATAATTAACTAGGTAGATCTCTAAGATCAATTGGATCCCATCCAATTCCTAGATCCAGTAGGTGGACGTCCAAGTCCGAAACATATATCTTATATATGCCAATATATCTAATATATTGCCTAACCTTTTTTCCTCTGAATCAACTAAGCCTTGGCTTTGGCACAACAAACTTAGTGATCCCAGTTAAGCGGAACCCATTGACCTTGGAAAGCTTCGTAATCAATGTCGATGGACAAGAAGTGATCTTGACTTTGGCCAACAAATCACAATTGGAGAAGACACCGATATGGAACAAAGCCTTCATGATTCAAACACATCCCCGATTTGGCCAACAATCCAGTGCCAGTCTTGGATCTTGAGTAAGAATCACTCAATGGAAGGAAAAACGCTTAATATGTAGTGAGGGTTTTTTCGCGTAATTGGCAACCAAGTTATTATCTTTGTTAAGGTCTCATCATCATACACCCTTAAACATGCATTCTAAACACATAATAAGGCGCGTATAAATAAATATAATAATGATATGCGGATGGATACTTAACATATTGTTCCTAGAACAAATCTCTCCATTTCCTCTCTCCCGCTAGCACAAGTATTACTTCTACCCGATTACATAACACTTCTAAAGAAACCTCATTTACATTGAGGGGAATAGGTGAGAAGAAAAATACAAAGAGTAAGGAGGTAATAGGCTGGACACGCAGGTCCAATTAATAAATTCTAAATTTATTACAACAATTTCCAAAATTGCCCTCACCCATCTAATATCCATCCGATATACATTATTCATACATCGCATTCATGTATTCACACAAGCATGTTATCAATCAATCTAATCCAATTAATTAATCTGAATATTAATGACCATCCAATGTTCAAACAACAATTTGATTTTTGCGCGAGTCAAACTCGTTTTGCGAATAAGTACTCAAAGTACGAATTCTCGAATTATATTAAACTACAACATTAAATCCAATTCAATTTGTATTTAATACTAATTCATTTATTTAATTCTAAATTAAATAATTACACTTTTTAATGTGCCTTTACGACTTAGATTCTAAATCTAATTGTTACGGGTCTCAAAGCCCGATTAACATCCAATGTTAATTTAATTAAAGTCCAATGGGCTTTTAATTAATTTCATAAGGCATGGACTTTTGGTCAATATGGGTCAAACCCAAATACCAAAGCCCATTTAAGGAATCACCCTTATTTGCCAAGAAACCAATTTAGGCCCATTAGGCCCAATTAAAATTAAAGGTCCATTAAGTCATAATTGGACTTTATGGATATGGTTTTGGGCCCAATTGGATCCAACCAATTAGCCTAAACCAAACTTGGCCCAACCAAGCCCATTAAGCCCAATTACAACTTTAAAAGCCCAATTCCAAATTTGGCCCAATTAATTTAATTTCAAAATTTCAAATTTCATAATTAAATTAACCAAAGTGTATGCCATAATTAATTAACCAAATTAATATTTCCAAAACACTAATTCACTCAATTAATTATGCTCATTATCATCAACATATGTCCAACACATTTGAATCAAAAAATCACGTCATTTTACATGCTACACATTCACGGCATTTTGGGTTTATTTGTCCAATTCAAAATTCAATCCAATTAAATCTCAAATCAACATTACCCAATTTTTTCCAACTCATCCAATGATCAAAAACACAAAAATCAACAAGAATTTAGGGCAAGCTCACATTCGGCCAAGCCTTGTGATTTGGGGAAAAATTATCCAATTCAATTTTTATCAAATTGACAATGCATAACACCATGTTTTCATAATTTAAGCATACTCAAACAATCAATTTCACTCAAACATGCTCAAATCAATTTTGCCCAAATTTTACCCTAACCAAGTTTCATGCTCAAAATGGCTCAAGATACCATTGTTGGGTTTCTTGTTAGTCCCAAGATCGATTTCAAGCAAGAAATTATGTGCGAATACAACAATGAAATATGGCAGAATCATACTTACATTGATCGGTTATGCGATGCGATGAACAAAAATCCTTGTGCTCCTCCTAGAAGCTCTCGGCAGTGGGCTTTTTATTCTCCTCCAAAAAATTTGGTCATGTCCTCCATTGATGCTCCAAGCTCCAAATGATGATTCCATGCTCACAAGTTGGTTTCCCTATCACCTTCGCAAGACCCCGAATGTGTGCTAGCACTTGGTAATTTTTACCACAAAAATCACCATATTGCTTCTCCTTCAATTCTCGGCATTTACAGATTTTTGAGGGAAAATTGGCCCAAGGCCGTGAGATGCAAAGAGAGAGGAAGAAGAGAGAATGAGTTTTTTGTGTTGCTAGTTGGAGATTTGTGTATCTAATACACTTTTTCCACTTTCAAAAAGTCAAGGCATCAAAGCCAACCAACTACCACCATCAATCACTCATGACAAGTTGTTAAATCACTCAAAGTGACTAGACATCACATCAATCAAAGTGACTAATGATTTGACGCTTGATGTGACTTGTGGGCCGCACTTGAATTCGAAATGCGATTGCGCCCGCAAACACTCCCGGGCTCGAGTTCGCTAATTCCGAATTAACGAATTTTCCGTTGCGACGTAATTAAATCTAATTTAATTAAATAATTATGCCTAGTAAAATTACTATTCACGTCGCTAACGAATTAATTCTAAATTAACGAATTCGCCCGAATTAAAATCTAATTTCAATTCCGCGTCGAAATCCAATTTCGTATAATATATCGAATATATTATTTTATCGATTAATACCAAATTAATCGTTCTCTCTCTTTAAATAATTTTTATCCCAGATAAAATATCTCCGTAATTAATCGCAGATTAATTTTCTCTCTCTTATAATTAATCCCAGATTAATAAAGTGTGAGTCATATGTCATCGGTGAATCTTCGGGAAGCGACCCATGAGATCCCCAGATATGTTGGCAGTAAATTCGGTCGTCGAACTATCCGAACACGTACGTACCTAGTACTACGTTTTTACCGATTTACAAGACATGGTTGGCTTCTAGCAAAGCACCGTGCCTACCCAATTCTCCAGAAATATTCTTATTGGAATATGTGATCTACATCAGACGTAGTATACATAGTATTGCATATTATAATCCAATATCGGATGTCACGTGCAATGCCTGTGGCTGGAATCGTGTCTGCCCCGTACGAAGCACATATTGGATCTCTTGTAACTAGTCTCTATAATCTGATAATCATGACCTAGTCATATTATCCCGATGACTACAGAACATAAGAGCATCAGTTCCGTATCCTACGTGATCATCATCTCCACTATGACTGGAGTGATACTAACGTCTTGACATCACACCCAATACACTACGATTCTCAATATACCCAGAAGAGGCGTACACAGAACCTGTTAAAGCCCTGGATGACCAAAATAAAAGTATATTGATTGTCGCAAGTATTAACGGTGCAAGTCTCAGGTTAAGACCAAATACATTTACCCTAATTCGGACTTCCATAGACACATAGTCATACTACCAATGATATTCCAAGGGGTCTATCTAGAGCGAAGCTGTTTCCGTACCATCGGTAAACACAACCTCCTATTACACTTGCATGAGTATCCTATACCCAAATATATGAGAACTATGTCGTTATGCTCCCACAACGCGCACAAGTGTAATACTAGTCTATTCCGCATTATCGATGTCCAATCTCGATAATACTACGACTAGGGATATTTAATGATTAAACCTTTATGGATTGATACTGTCTCATATCATCTCAATCCGGAACTAATCATAAGGACCTTCTATCATTTATATATCTTGGTAATCTAATTACAAATGATAAAAGAGCAATTTCCTTTGTCACATAGTTAATTTGTACAACAACACCATGATTTGTACAAATAGTGATGCTATGGGTCATAACTGTCCAACACCTACCCAATTCTCCAGAAATATTCTTCTACGGAATACATGATCTTTGTCAGGCGTAGTATACGTAGTATTGCGTATTACGATCCAGTATCGGATGTCACATGCAAGGCCTGAGGCTGGAGTTGTGTCTGCCCCGTACGAAGCATATATCGGATCACAAGTAACTAGTCTCTTTATGATCGGAAAGTCATGACCTAGTCATACTTCCCCGATGGCTATAACCCTTAGAGTACCAGTTCTGTATTCATGCATGATCATCATCTCCATATGACTGAAGTGATACTTCCATCTTGACTTCACACCCAATACACTACGATTCTCAGTATACCCAGAAGAGGTGTACACAGAACCTGTTAAAGTCCCGGACGACCAAAACCAAAGTATATTGATTGTCGCAAGTATTAGCGATGCAAGTCTCAGGTTAAGACCAAATACACCTTCCCTGATTCGGATTCCCATAGACACATAGTCATACTACCAATGGGATTCTGAGGGGTCTATCCAGAGCGAAGCTGTTTCCGTACCATCGGTAAACAGAACCTCCTATCACACTTGCATGAGTATCCAATACCCAAATATATGAGAACTATGCCGTTACGCTTCCATAACACGCACAAGTGTAATACTAGTCTATTCCACATTATCGATGTCCAGTCTCGATAATACTACGACTAGGGATATTTAATGATTAAACCTTTGTGGATTAATATTGTCTCATATCTTATTAATCTGGAACTAATCATAAGGAATTTTATCATTTATATATCTAGGTAATCCAATTACAAATGATAAAAGAGCAATTTCCTTTGTCACATAGTTAATTTTTACAACAACACCATGTTCTGTACAAATAGTGATGCTATGGGTCATAATTGTCCAACACAAACATAGTTTAAGAACATAATAAAAGCAAAAGGCAATTCTAGATCAAAGAGATAGGAAAGAAGTTATTCAGATGGTATGGTACAAGGATAAAGTAGTAGTCAAGTATTGACTAAGATATGAAGGAACAAGTGTTAGACACAATAATGGATAGGGAAAAGAAAAGATATCCTTCGGATGAGGAACCAGAGACATAGACCACAGGATTTTTTAGTATAGCATACGACAA
>SKCR01038935.1:0-40572 GCA_019454045.1 Zanthoxylum bungeanum | reverse complement strand
GGAGTCAACCCAGAGGCAACCCATGCAATTTGTGTATATATTGTAATCTGGTGTGTTTTATTTTTGTGTGTTTAATTTTTGCAGGTTAAGTCATTTCAGAATGGAAAAAGTTCTCGCAAAATCTTCACAAGCAATTTCCTTCTCTCCCTAAAAAATCTCTGATGAAAGTCTACAAAGCTCGCTTGGAACGGATGAGGTTACTGATGATCAAAGGTATTCCCATTGACATTCGTTGGATTATTGAAGCACGGGTCCTATTGACAGGTGAGTCTTCTGACTCTTTTATTTCACATCTGCCTGGTTTAGGAAGGAGCACATATGCTAAAAAGAGAAGAGCCAAAAGAATGTGTGTTTGTTATAAATGTGCTCGTATGTTTTGTGATACTCGTTGTCGTTCTTTAGGAATGGTGTCTGATAACCGCGAAGATAAGATTAATTTCATTAGGGATGGCTTGAGTAATGAGTCTTTGGATGATATATCTAAAAATCTTGAGACGCATCCCAGTGGATATATGTATCACGAAATTCGTATGTTATATGCACAATTTCAAAAAGAAAGACAACAGTTAAGTCTCGGGAATCTGACTAAAAAAGACCCTGTTTGCCAATTTATAAGAAAATTGGATGGGAAGCTTGTCCCTGACGCATAGACGTCAATCAAGCCGCTACTTTTCTTTTAAATATTATATCTCTTTGTCTTTTCCTAATAATTGTTATTTATTTTGTTGTTTTCTTTTATTTTCTCCGACTGGATCCAGACCTTTTTGACTATCACGATTTATTTTACTATTAACTAATAATTGTCATTTGGCAGTGACTAGTGCTATTATTTTACTCACTTTTTTCAGGTGTTATAAATTCAACTCATCATTGCACTTTTGAAGACATCCATAGTAAAACATGGAAGCCACTTCAAGAAGACGAGTTGAAAACATCTGTGTGTTTTGCGGTACTAGTGTTGGTACTAAGCCACAATATGTAGAAGCAACACATGAATTGGGTCGAGTCTTAGCTGCAAGGAATATGCACTTAGTATATGGCGGAGGCAATCTTGGACTAATGAGGATCGTTTCAAAGGCCGTACAGGAAGGAGGCAGTCACGTTTTGGGAATCATCCCAAAACCCTTGGCGGAAGCAAATCTTATTGGACCATCAAATGGAGATGAACTGATCATGCCAGGTATGTCTGAACGATTGGTAGAAATGATTAACCGTGTGGATGCTTTTATTGCTTGGCCAGGTGGCTTGGGTACATTGGAGGAAATTTTTACAGTGTTATCTTGGGCGAACCTGAACATACACCAGAAACCGCTTGGACTGTACAACGTTGAAGGATTTTATGATTTTCTTTGTGTGTTTCTTGATGATGCTCGGAAAAATGGGTTCGTGTCAAAACCTATGAAAGAACTCCTCTTCACTGCCAGAACTGCTCCGGATCTAATAGACCAACTCTTAGCCTATGAACCACAAGCTGACCCTATCCTTTCAAAGATAAATTGGTCCGAGGACAATCGTGGTAAGAGGCGTCGGATTAATCTGGATCTTAACCTTTAATTTCCTGTAGAATTTCAGCTAACCATGTATTATCTTCTAAACTCTTCTTCTACTGTTTAAGACATTGTGGACAATGTCTCATTTAAGTTTGGGGGAGGGAATTAGTTGATCGGTACCTTGTTTTTAGTTTGTGTGTTGGTTTTATTTTTAGTCCAAATTTTTCGAAAAATACAAAAAAAATTGAAAAATCAGAAAAATTACAAAAATATTTTGTGTTTTTTTTTGTTATTTTGACTAAAATGGTGAAATTGTTAAGAGATAGCTGAGTAAGGAGTTTCCACTCCAGAGACGTATCTCAAACTATTTTGAAACAAGTTAGTTTTTGTTTATTTCATTTTAAATTATTTAATTTGTAAATTCTCCATAAAACTGACTAAAATGGATCTTCATATGCTCAGTTAGCAGATATTATCAACATGCATAGTAATATACGGACATGAGCTAAAATTGAAAAGTTTGTAATATTTAGTGCTCTAGTTTAATTGGAGGAAGCATCTCAAAAAGCAATGGAGTAAAAAAAAAAACATCTGAGATCCGATTTATTAAGTCTGTAAGGGTGTTTTAACACCTAGTGCCCTAAAGCCAACTGGTTTGGGAGTCACTGGCCCAAAGCTCGCTACATGGATCAATATGCTCCAAAAATATATATATTTGAAGTCTGAGTAATTAAGTCTGTAGGGGTGTCTTAACACCTGGTGCCCTAAAGCCAACTGGTTTGGGAGCCGCCGACCCAACACTCGCTACATAGATGGAAGATATTGTATATAAATAAAAAAAAAATCAAAAATCAAAGAAATCAAAAAATTATTCCATTGCTACAAAAAAGTGTGAATTCTGATAAAACTTTAGGACAAAAATATTACTCTTTTATCAATTGCACTTGTGACTGTTGTGGGCAAAAATGAATTGTTTAATATTTTATTGGCTGTGTATATGGAGAATGGTAAATATAATAGGAGAATTTACTTATTCGGTAATTTAGAAGGAAAGAAAACAACTAGTAACTTGGAGTAGAAGTTTCACCTGATTAGTCACTAACTTCTTTATTCTCTTTTCTCTTGTCTTTTTCCTTTTGTGTGCATTAGTTTCACTACCTTTTTACTTTTGTAAAATGTTTGTGGGTATCATTGTTGTAAACCCTCACGAGACTACAACTCGTCCACTAGGGACACCTATGGTTTTAAAGGCTTGTTGCATACGCTAAATGCAACCGTGATCCCTACGAAAGTGACTTAGTTAAATTTTATTTTAAAGATGTTTATGTTATTTTATTCTCTGTTTTGCTCGAGGACTAGCAAAATGTTAGGTTTGGAGGTGTGATGAGTGGTAATTATATCACTATTTCCCACTCATTTAACCTAATATTTTGTATAGTTTCTTGAGTTTTGTGAATATTTTGATGTGTTTTGTGTTATTTTGTAGATAACTAAAGTTTCAGGACATTCTAGAGGTGATTTCGGCCAAAACAGTGAAAATTGGACAAAAGGACATTTTGGAAATTTGGGCGCGTCGCGACGCGCAAGCCTTTGGTGTCGCGACGCCTAACATGCACCAAGACTTGCTAACGTGCGCCGGGTCCACAAGTCAAAATCTGAGAAATTTGACTTTGCTAATGTGCGCCGTGCCACGTGTCACTATCATAGCCGATCTGCTAACGTGCGAGTGTCATCATCCTACGGTGCTGACAGTCGCCATCGCCACGTGTCACCACATGTCACTCCACTTGTCACTCCACGTCATCGTCCACATCACCAGTTGACCGAGTCAACATGCCACGTCACCGCCACATCATCATCAACCAATCATAGCGTGCCACGTGTCATTATTTTATGGTGCTGACAGTCACAATCGCCACGTATCACCACGTCAGTGCCACGTCAGCTCAATTATTGACTCACTTATCCGCAATTGACACGTGGCAGATAAGAATATGAAATCATCCAATCACGAGCCGCCACGTGTCGCAATCATCGAGCTCCCAACCGCCTTACCATGTGTCACCTTATCGCTTTATCCAGAATATCACCTGACGAACCAAAAGCTGCCACGTCAACAAACATGCGCATCGCGACTCGAGCTGCGCGTCGCGACGCCGACCCTCTACTGACGCCTATAAATAGAGCTCGAAATTTCAGTTTCAGTTGTACCTTCCTCTCTGAATTCTCTGATGTAAATAAGGAGTTTTCTATCTAGTTTCTTTTAAATTTTAGTTTTGTAATTAATTTTAATTACGTTCTGTAATAATAGTAATTTACTTTCTTTACTTTTTACAGTTTTTACTATTCATCATGAGGAGGTAACTTCTCCCTTCTAGGGTGAAAGGTAATTCTTTTACTATTGCTATTTAGATTAATCTCCCTTAAATATAATATATCCACTATTTAAAATTTGACTTAAAAAGGATACCGCTATATTGGTCGGTTGGTAATTCATTTTAATATGGTTTAAACCTGACTAAGCAAGGATACCGCCAGATTGGTCGGTTGGTAATTAAATTTTCTTACCGCCTATATAGCAGGTTTATTTTTGTACCGCCTTTATGGCTGGTTGGACTTAATTTGACTTAATCAGGTTACCGCCTATATGGACGGTTGTTAAAATAATCACAAGTTAATATATTATATTAAGGGAGATATCTAAATAGTAAATAGTAAAAGTTGATCCTTTTACCTTAACATTTTATTTATTGTGATTTACTTTTCAGCTTTTACTTTACCGCAATTACTTTTCAGCATTTTTTACTTTATGTCTTTTACTTTTAAGTTTTTACTAGCCCTAGTTATGTGTCATAACTAAGTTAGTTATTTGGGGTTTTGATGAATTCTAATATCACCGATTTATAAGGGGTTATTTTATAGTTTTGGTAATTTAAAGGTTTACTTATTAAGTCTTAAGCTTAATGCTTCTTGTTGTCTGATCACCAATAAGATTGATGTGGTAAATCTAAAATAAACTTGACAAATGAATTTTAGGTTTCAGTCTTAGACTTACTAGCCACGATCTTCCTTGAGGATAAATAACCATTTAATAGATTTCCTTACAGGATAGACATATACATGTCAGGCGGGGGTAGCCATAATTGGAACTTAAACTTAATGAATCCAGATAATTTGGTTGACATAGACATATGGTTCAATTGGGTTAAACTGGGTATTTGCGTCTGACCATCGACAGAGGCTTTTGCATAATTTAGTATTCCAGGTTTGTAAACCGATTTATTACACAACATAAAATAACCACTTCATCTTTAAAATGATATTGGAAGAAATCAAAACCCTAAATAGTTTTTAATATTGAATTTTCTTAAACCTACTTTTGTGCAATTTTATTTACTTGTTTTTTAAATTTAGAATCATCACCATTTCAAATCAATCAATCAACCTGTTAGATACTAGTAATCATTTGACCTCATAAACTTAATAGATTAGGTATTAAGTCCTCGTGGGATTGATATTTTTTATACTACTTGAACGATACGTTCGCTTGCGTTATACGTGTGTGTTTACAACGGTCAGTAGGGTATCAGTATTTTTAGGGAACTGAAATAACCGACTTTGAGTCACAGAGTACCGTTATCCGTTGCTTTACCGGGGTGTGAGATGAAAATAAATAAAACAAGAATGCTGCAAAACTAAAAAAATAGAAATTACAGAAATATTAAACAGAACATGAAAGAAACTACATCAATCAAGGTATACTGGGTCTGACAGGAAAAAAATTTCTTGAAATTTTGAGTACTCCAAAAAGGGTTTCAGACGCTGTCCATTTACTTTAAATACATCATCATCCCTAGGATTCTCAATGTCAATAGCCCCGTATGGGTAAACGTGTTTTACGATAAATGGACCACTCAATTTGGATTTTGACTTGCCAGGAAATAAATGAAGACGAGAATTATAAAGCAAAACCTTTTGACCAACTTCAAATATTTTTCGTGAAATTCGACTATCATGAAAGGCTTTAGTTTTAGCTTTAAGAAATTTCGTATTCTCATATGAATCATTCCTTAACTCTTCAAGTTCATTTAGTTTCAATTTACGTTCATGAACATCATTTTCAAGGTTTGAATTAAATGTTTTAATAGCCCAAAATGCTTTATGCTCAAGTTCTATAGGAAAATTACAAGGTTTTCCATAAACTAGACGATATGGGGACATTCTGAAAGATGTTTTGAAAGCTGTTCGATATGCCCAGAGTGCATCAGTTAGTCGGAGAGACCAATCTTTGCGATTTGGGTTAACCGTTTTTTCTAAAATTTGTTTAATTTCCCTATTCGCTAATTCAACTTGTCTGTTTGTCTGAGGGTGATAAGGGTGGTAACTTTGTGTGTGACTCCATACTTTTTCATTAGGGATTCAAATGGTCTATTATAAAAGTGTTTACCTCCATCACTTATGATGGCACGAGGAATTCCAAATCGACTCAACATGTTTTCTTTTAAAAATTTGATCATAGTTGTGTGATCATTGTTCCGACAAGGAATTGTCTCGACCCATTTTGAAACATAATCGACTGCAACTAAAAAATATAAAAAATCCAAATGATGGTGGAAATGGGCCCATGAAATCTATCCCCCAACAATCAAAGATTTCGATGACAATGATAGGATTAAAGGCATCATGTTTCTTTTGGAAATAGATCCCAACTTTTGATAATTTTCGCAAGTTTTGCAGAAAATGTATGTATCTTTAAAAATGTGGGGCCAATAAAATCCATATAAATCACTGCAAGATTTTTGCAGCGGTTTTCTTAATGAAAAATGACCTCCACATGCTTCTAAATGACAGAACTGAAAACACCACTTATCTCATTGTCCGGTATGTATCTTCTGAAAATCTGATCTGGACATCATTTAAACAGATAAGGATCATCCCTGTAGAATCTTTTGACTTCGGTCAAAAATTTCCTCTTATCTTGTTGGCTCCAGTCTGGGGGTATCTTTCATGTTGCAAGAAAATTGACAATGTTAGCATACCAATGCATTATGTTTATCGAAAATAAAAATTCATCGGGAAAAGAATCATTGATGGGAGTGGTATCTATTAGTGACACGTTTATGAGTCTCGATATGTGATCTGAAACCACGTTTTCTGCTCATTTTTTGTCTTTGATTGTGAGATTGTATTCTTGAAGCAACAAAATCCACCGTATTAATTTTGGCTTGGCACCCTGTTTAGACATCAAATATCTAACAGCAACATGATCAAAGTAAACAACAGTTGAAGAACCGATTAAATATGATCGAAATTTATCCAATACAAATATTACAGCAAGTAGTTCTTTTTCGGTGGTAGTGTAATTCATTTGTACATATTTAAAGTTCTACTTGCGTAATATATTACATGCGGTTTACCTTCCTTTCTCTGTCCTAGAACTGCACCAACTGCATAATCATTAGCATCACACATTAGTTCAAAGGGCAAAGACCAATCAGAGGATTGCATAATAGGATCAGAATTTAAAAGACTGATAATTTTTTGGAATGATTTTTGACATTTTTCTGTCCATTCAAATATTGCATCTTTTAATAGGAGGTCACATAAGGGTCTGGATATAGTACTAAAGTCTTAATGAACCTCCTATAAAATCATGCATGTCCTAAAAAAGAACGAATGTTCCTAACTGTTTTTGGTGATGGTAATTTAGAAATGACCTCTATTTTTCCTTGTCAACCTCAATACCTTTAGACGACACAACGTGTCCTAAAACAATTCCTGAATTAGTAATGAAATGGCATTTTTCCCAATTTAGCATAAGTCTTTTTATATACATCTTTTCAAAATATTTTCTAGATTAGTCAAGCAATTATCAAATGAATTTTCAAAGACAGTTATATCATCCATAAAGACCTCTAAACAGTGTTCAACCATGTCACTAAATATGCTTAACATGCATCGTTGGAATGTTGCAGGTGCATTACAAAGTCCAAAAGGCATTTTCCTAAATGCAAATGTTCCAAAGGGGCATGTGAATGTGGTCTTTTCCTGGTCATTTAAAGCAATGTGAATCTGATAATAACTCGAGTAACCATCAAGAAAATAATAGTATGGGTGTCCAACTACTCTTTCTAAAATTTGCTCAAGAAATGGCAAATGAAAATGATCTTTTCTAGTTACATCATTTAATTTTCTATAATCAATGCACATACGCCAACTAGATGAAATGCGAGTTGGGATCAATTCCCCTTTTCATTTTTTACAACAGTAATTCCAGACTTTTTGGGTACAACCTGTGTAAGACTACCCACTTACTATCAAAAATAGGATAGATAATGCATGCATCAAGAAGTTTAAGGACCTCAGTTTTACAATTTCTTTCATGTGAGGGTTCAGTCTTCTTTGGGGTTGACGATATGTCCTAGCATTATCTTCTAAATGTATTCGATGTGTGCAAATTAATGGATTAATACCTTTTATGTCTTTTAATGTCCATCCAATTGCCAGTTTATGTTCTTTCAACACATTTAAAAGTTTACCTTCTTGATCACTTGTGAGAGAAGAAGAAATTACCACATGGTAAGTTTGATTATCTTCAAGAAATGCATATTTCAATCCTTTTGGCAAAGCTTTTAACTCCAAATTAGGTGCTTCTTCATGTTTTCCTTCGTCCAGTGTTCCCAGTTCCTCCAAGTTGTTAATCTTTCCCTCGTCTTCCAATACTTGTGTAGAGTCAAGTAGAAAATCATTAGTAATATCCGAATTTATTTGCGCACTTGACTCAACAAAATTAGCAGTAAAAAATTTCATAGGATCAGATAAACTCCCCTGAATATGCTCATCCACAATAGGTTCAATTGATTCTACGCTTTCGTTTTCATTATATGGTTGTTTGCACATGTTAAAAATATTTAGCTCTAATGTCATGTTGCCAAAAGAAAGATTCATGATTCCATTCCTGCAATTAATTAAAGCGTTAGCTGTCGCTAAAAATGGGCGACCAAGTATTACAGGGATTGGCTTATAACTGTCTGCCACAAGTTGTGTTTCTAAAACAATAAAATCCACAGGATATACGAATTTATCGATTTGCAATAACATATTTTCCACAATTCCTTTTGGTACCTTAACTGATCTATCGGCAAGTAAAAGAGTAGTCGAGGTTGGTTTCATTTCACCGATATTTAGTTGTTGGTAAACCGAAAATGTAAGTAAATTTACACTAGCTCCAAGATCAAGTAAAACATGTTCAATGTTTTGATTTCCAATAATATAAGAAATAGTTGGACAACCAGGGTATTTGTATTTTAATGCATTATTGGTTGAGATAATGGCATTTACCTGTTCAGCTAGAAAAGCTTTCTTTCTTACCTGATATTTTCTTTTGACGGTGCATAGATCTTTTAGAAATTTGGCATAAAATGTTATATGTTGGATGACATCTAACAAAGGGATATTGACCTTTACCTGTTTCAATATTTCATAAATTTCTGGGGAATGGTTCAATTTCTTTGTTTTTAATGCCTGAGGAAATGGAGGTGCATGAGAAAAACTGTTATTATCGACGACGGGTATTGACTCATCAACCCCTTCCTGACCCTCTGATTTTGATTTATTCTCAGTTTCGTGAGGGTCAAGAATAGGTTTGTGGATGTTCTTACCACTGCGAAGAGTAATAACATATTTGACTTGGTCTAAGTGTTGATTTCCATAACTACCCTCATTGGGGTTT
This sequence comes from Zanthoxylum bungeanum, assembly GCA_019454045.1. Classification (NCBI taxonomy): domain Eukaryota; kingdom Viridiplantae; phylum Streptophyta; class Magnoliopsida; order Sapindales; family Rutaceae; genus Zanthoxylum; species Zanthoxylum bungeanum. Next base: position 31,350 of record SKCR01038935.1, on the reverse strand, counting down.
TGATGACTTTTGAGATTTGACTGAGGTTGTGCTGGAAACTTACCTTTCTCTTTAATGGCCAAAGCAGATGTGATTTTATCAAAATTTTCATTCAAATCATTCATCATTTGTGTATTTTGGTTATTGATGGTTTCTTATTTTTCCATGAATGCACTCAAGTTATCTTCAATGGTTTTCCTAAGTGGTGGGACATATGGTGTATAATTCTGAGAATTTCGGAAATTCTGGTATACCTGGGGAGTTTGGTGTGAAGGTTATGCTTGGTTATCATTCATCCAATTGAAGTTTGGATGGTTTCTCCAACCATAATTATAGGTCTGTTAGTATGGGTTTGGATTTGGTCTATTAAATGTGTTTATGGAACTGACTTGGTCATGTAGACATTCTTTCAAGGCTGGTAAGGACGGGCAAACTTCTGTGACATGTTCATTTGAACTACAAATTTGACAAATGACTTCCTGAACTAACTTGACATTATCACTCTTCCTTGTTTCTAAAGCCTCAATTTTTTTTTAGACAGAAATGCATACTTGGCAACAAGGTCACGGTATTCCCTAAGGTTAAACATACCTCTACCAGATGGCTGTGGTTTAACAGATGACTCATATGTACCATTTGTATCCCATTGTTGTGTATTCTCTGCCATGTGCTATAGGTAATCTAGTGCATCTTCGGGATCTTTGTCCCTGAACTCACCATTACACATCATCTCCATTACTTGTCTACCTTTGGGTGTTAAACCCTCGTAGAAATGGGCAACTAACCTCCAAGTTTCAAACCCGTGATGTGGACAAATATTTAACATCTCTTTATACCTCTCCCAACATTGGTAAAGTGCTTCCCCGACTCTTGTGTGAATGTTGTAATTCTTCTCTTAAGGAATTTGTCCTGTGAGGAGGAAAGAACTTCTTAAGAAACTGCTCTTGTAAATCATCCCATGTTCTAATAGATCCTGGCCTAAGGTTTTGTAGCCAAATTTTAGCTTTATCCTTAATGAAAAGGGAAAAAACTTTAACCGAATTATATTCATCCTACAATTTTGGTCTGTACAAGTGTTACATAATTCTTCAAACTCTCTTAGGTGCTAATAAGGTTTTTTGATTCTAGACCGTGGATGTGGGTAAAAGATTGATGACACTTGATTTAAAATTGAAATGTGCTGCTTCTGGTGGAAAAACAATGCAAGATGGTGATCCGGACCTAGTGGGATTCATGAATTGTCTGAATGTCATAGGGTGATTAGGATCTCCATGCTGAGACTCGTTTTCTTCCTGATTAACTGGGTTTTCAAGTCGAGCAGGTGGATTTTCAATTTGGTTTTCAGCCATTCTGACAAACAATGAAGGTGATGATGAAGACTCTCTTTTTAATCTGCCGCTAGATGTTCGAGACAAGTGTTTCATGCAACTTAAGACAAACTATATGAAAAAAAATATGAAATTGCAAGTACAAAACTTAAAACTAACAGAAAAATAACAAAATGAAAAGTACAAATAAAGGAAATACAGATGCAATGATTTGGATATAAAATGTCCTCTGACCCTTGTTAATTCCAATCTCAATCGAATTTCTCATTCATTTTTCTCAATGTCTTGAATTATGTTTTCGTGAAGCTTTATGAGAGCATCTCTATATGAGGATGGTTCAAAAAATTCTTTAATGAACAGTAAACACCTTTTAAGTTGATTTTTCTCTTTCATGTAACCAAGAAATATTAAAAACAATGTCTGTCTGTATGTGGGAATTCTGGGTTCAGGGTTCATCAAGGATTAATCAGAATAGTTTGGATCCACACAAAGAAAAGAAGAATAAGATAAGATGCAGAAATTAAATAAAAAACAAAATACAAAAAAAAAATAAAGAAAAGAAAGTAGAGAAAGAAGAAATAATAATTATTCTATCTACTAAATAATACTTCCTCGGCAACAGCGCTAAAAACTTGATGATGAGCGGAAAATATATCAATATTTACCGCCCCTTTAACTTAATATTTTGTTTAGTTTCTCGGGTTTGATGAATGTTTTGATGTGTTTTAGTTTATTTTGCAGATAAATAATATCGGGTCTCAATGAAATCATTTAGGATGAAATATGGGTCAAATAAGGGCAATTATTGGACTTGATATATTAATTTTGGAGATTGGAAACTTGAAAGGGCGTTTTGACGAAGTGCAGTTTTGGAAATTCCAGTTTTGCGCATCTGTCGTATTTTGGGTATTACTTTTTACTCAGATATCGGATTGAGCTGATTCAAGTGCCAGATTAAAGAAGACTCAAAGATCTACAACTTTCAAAGAGAAAATATTTTCTAATTCGGAAGATTTCATGACGGAAATTGATGAACTTGACCGGCACAAGCGCACGTATCGTTCAAGTAGTATAAAAATATCGATCCCACGAGGACTTAATATCTAAACTATTAATTTTATGAGGTCAAATAATTACTAATATCTAACAAGTTGATTGATTGATTTGAAATGGTGACGATTCTAAATTTAAAAGCAAGTAAATAAAATTGTCGAAAATAGGTTTTAAGAAAATTCAATATTAAAAACTATCTAGGGTTGTGTAATTCCAATATTATTTAGAAGATGAAGTGGTTATCTTAAAGTTGGGTAATATATTGATTTATTAACCTGAAACACTAAATTATGTGTAAGCCTCTGTCGATGGTCAGACACAAAAACCCAGTTTAACCCAATTGAACCATATGTCTATGTCAACCAAATTATCTGGATTCATTAAGTTTAAGTTCCAATTATGGCTACCCCGCCCCGACAGGTATATGTCTATCCTGTAAGGAAATCTATTAAAGGTTTATCTATCCTCAAGGGAGATCGTGGCTATTGAGTCTAAGGTTTTAAACTTAAAATCCCTATGTCTAGTTCATTTTAAGTTTACCTAATCAATTTTATTAATGGCCAGTTAATAAAAAGCATTAAGATTAAGGCTCAATAAATAAACCTTTATATTACCCACCATAATTTAATACCCCTAAAAATTATTGAAATTCATCACAACCCCAGATAACTAATTTAGTTACCACACATAACAACTACCAATAATAAAGTTAATAAAAACTAAAAGTAAAAGAATCACTAAATTACGAAATATTTTCTCTTTTGAAGTTGTAGATCTTTGAGTCTTCTTTAATCTGGCACTTGAATCAGCTCAATCCGATATCTGAGTAAAAAGTAATGCCCAAAATACGACAGATGCGCAAAACTGGAATTTCCAAAACTACACTTCGTCAAAACGCCCTTTCAAGTATAAACTTGACCGGTACGTATAATGCTTTCGACAATTTCTAAATAAACTTGACCGGCGTAAACACACACGTATAACGCAAGCGCACGTATCGTTCAAGTAGTATAAAAATATCGATCCCACGAGGACTTAATATCTAAACTATTAATTTTATGAGGTCAAATGATTACTAATATCTGACAAGTTGATTGATTGATTTGAAATGGTGACGATTCTAAATTTAAAAGCAAGTAAATAAAATTGTCGAAAATAGGTTTTAAGAAAATTCAATATTAAAAACTATCTAGGGTTGTGATTAATTCCAATATTATTTAGAAGATGAAGTGGTTATCTTAAAGTTGGGTAATATATTGATTTATTAACCTGGAACACTAAATTATGTGTAAGCCTCTGTCGATGGTCAGACACAAATACCCAGTTTAACCCAATTGAACCATATGTCTATGTCAACCAAATTATCTGGATTCATTAAGTTTAAGTTCCAATTATGGCTACCCCCGCCCGACAGGTATATGTCTATCCTGTAAGGAAATCTATTAAAGGTTTATCTATCCTCAAGGGAGATCGTGGGCTATTGAGTCTAAGGTTTTAAACTTAAAATCCTTATGTCTAGTTCATTTTAAGTTTACCTAATCAATTTTATTAATGGCCAGTTAATAAAAAGCATTAAGATTAAGGCTCAATAAATAAACCTTTATATTACCCAAACCATAATTTAACCCCTTATAAACCGGTGATATTGAAATTCATCACAACCCCAGATAACTAATTTAGTTACCACACATAACTAGGGCTAATAAAAACTTAAAAGTAAAAGACATAAAATGAAAATGCTTGAAAGTAATTGCGGTAAAGTAAAAGCTGAAAAGTAAATTACAATAAAATAAAATGCTAAGGTAAAAAGAATTACTTTTACTACTACTAATTTAGATATCTCCCATAAAAAAATATAAACTTGTGATATTATTTTACCAACCGACCAATCTGGCGGTATCCTGATTAAGTCAAATTAAGTCCAACCAGCCATATAGGCGGTAATATTTGTCCATAATCCAGCCATAAAGGCGGTACCAAAATAAATTTACCAACCGACCAATCTGGCGGTATCCTTGATTAGTCAGGTTTAAAACCAGATTAAATTGAATTGCCAACCGACCAATATAGCGGTATCCTTTATAATCAGTATTTTAAATAGTGAATATATTATTTTTAAGGGAGATTAATCTAAATAGTAACAGTAAAAGAATTACCTTTCACCCTAGCTTGGGAATTACCTCCTCATTACTGAAAAGTAAAAACTGAAAAATTAAAGAAAGAAAAGTACTGTGCGTAAAAGTAAATTGCGGAAAGTAAAAACTGAAAAGTAAAGAAAAGAAAGTGCGAAACTGAAAATTAATTACTGAAAACTAAAAATAAACAAACTAGATACAATCTTCTTATTTATTCATTAAGAATTTCAAAGAAGAAAGTATGAATTTTACAAATGAAATGGCTTGGTATTTATAGGCAAAATTTTGCCACCATCAAATCATCAATCAATTCTCCACCAAATCCATTATTAATTTCTCCACTAATTACTCCACCAAATCCATAATTGCTCCACTAATTTCTTATCTTGTTGGTGGTGATTTGATAATTTTTATTAACTATTTATTAATTAATATTTTGCTTTGAAAATGATTGATAATGACTTTTAATAATTACACTCCACACACTTCTGGATGGTTCATAACTTTCGGTCATGAAATATTCCGAATTAGAAAATATTTTCTCTTTGAAAGTTGTAGATCTTTGAGTCTTCTTTAATCTGGCACTTGAATCAGCTCAATCCGATATCTGAGTAAAATGTTATGCCCAATATACGATAGATGCGCAAAACTGGAATTTCCAAAACTACACTTCGAAAAACGCCCTTTCAAGTATAAACTTGACCGGTACGTATAATGCTTTCGACAATTTCTAAATAAACTTGACCGGCGTAAACACACACGTATAACGCAAGTGCACGTATCGTTCAAGTAGTATAAAAATATCGATCCCACGAGGACTTAATATCTAAACTTAATTTTATGAGGTCAAATGATTACTAATATCTGACAAGTTGATTGATTGATTTGAAATGGTGACGATTCTAAATTTAAAAGCAAGTAAATAAAATTGTCGAAAATAGGTTTTAAGAAAATTCAATATTAAAAACTATCTAGGGTTGTGATTAATTCCAATATTATTTAGAAGATGAAGTGGTTATCTTAAAGTTGGGTAATATATTGATTTATTAACCTGGAACACTAAATTATGTGTAAGCCTCTGTCGATGGTCAGACACAAATACCCAGTTTAACCCAATTGAACCATATGTCTATGTCAACCAAATTATCTGGATTCATTAAGTTTAAGTTCCAATTATGGCTACCCCCGCCCGACAGGTATATGTCTATCCTGTAAGGAAATCTATTAAAGGTTTATCTATCCTCAAGGGAGATCGTGGGCTATTGAGTCTAAGGTTTTAAACTTAAAATCCCTATGTCTAGTTCATTTTAAGTTTACCTAATCAATTTTATTAATGGCCAGTTAATAAAAAGCATTAAGATTAAGGCTCAATAAATAAACCTTTATATTACCCAAACCATAATTTAACCCTTATAAACCGGTGATATTGAAATTCATCACAACCCCAGATAACTAATTTAGTTACCACACATAACTAGGGCTAATAAAAACTTAAAAGTAAAAGACATAAAATGAAAATGCTTGAAAGTAATTGCGGTAAAGTAAAAGCTGAAAAGTAAATTACAATAAAATAAAATGCTAAGGTAAAAAGAATTACTTTTACTACTACTAATTTAGATATCTCCCATAAAATAATATATAAACTTGTGATATTATTTTACCAACCGACCAATCTGGCGGTATCCTGATTAAGTCAAATTAAGTCCAACCAGCCATATAGGCGGTAATATTTGTCCATAATCCAGCCATAAAGGCGGTACCAAAATAAATTTACCAACCGACCAATCTGGCGGTATCCTTGATTAGTCAGGTTAAACCAGATTAAATTGAATTGCCAACCGACCAATATAGCGGTATCCTTTATTAATCAGTATTTTAAATAGTGAATATATTATTTTTAAGGGAGATTAATCTAAATCGTAACAGTAAAAGAATTGCCTTTCACCCTAGCTTGGGAAATTACCTCCTCTTACTGAAAAGTAAAAACTGAAAAATTAAAGAAAGAAAAGTACTGTGCGTAAAAGTAAATTGCGGAAAGTAAAAACTGAAAAGTAAAGAAAAGAAAGTGCGAAACTGAAAATTAATTACTGAAAACTAAAAATAAACAAACTAGATACAATCTTCTTATTTATTCATTAAGAATTTCAAAGAAGAAAGTATGAATTTTACAAATGAAATGGCTTGGTATTTATAGGCAAAATTTTGCCACCATCAAATCATCAATCAATTTCTCCACCAAATCCATTATTAATTTCTCCACTAATTACTCCTCCAAATCCATAATTGCTCCACTAATTTCTTATCTTGTTTGGTGGTGATTTGATAATTTTTATTAACTATTTATTAATTAATATTTTGCTTTGAAAATGATTGATAATGACTTTTAATAATTACACTCCACACACGTCTGGATGGTTCATCAATTTCGGTCATGAAATATTCCGAATTAGAAAATAGTTTCTCTTTGAAAGTTGTAGATCTTTGAGTCTTCTTTAATCTGGCACTTGAATCAGCTCAATCCGATATCTGAGTAAAAAGTTATGCCCAAAATACGACAGATGCGCAAAACTGGAATTTCCAAAACTACACTTCGTCAAAACGCCCTTTCAAGTATAAACTTGACCGGTACGTATAATGCTTTCGACAATTTCTAAATAAACTTGACCGGCGTAAACACACACGTATAACGCAAGCGCACGTATCGTTCAAGTAGTATAAAAATATCGATCCCACGAGGACTTAATATCTAAATTATTAATTTTATGAGGTCAAATGATTACTAATATCTGACAAGTTGATTGATTGATTTGAAATGGTGACGATTCTAAATTTAAAAGCAAGTAAATAAAATTGTCGAAAATAGGTTTTAAGAAAATCAATATTAAAAACTATCTAGGGTTGTGATTAATTCCAATATTATTTAGAGATGAAGTGGTTATCTTAAAGTTGGGTAATATATTGATTTATTACCTGGAACACTAAATTATGTGTAAGCCTCTGTCGATGGTCAGACACAAATACCCAGTTTAACCCAATTGAACCATATGTCTATGTCAACCAAATTATCTGGATTCATTAAGTTTAAGTTCCAATTATGGCTACCCCCGCCCGACAGGTATATGTCTATCCTGTAAGGAAATCTATTAAAGGTTTATCTATCCTCAAGGGAGATCGTGGGCTATTGAGTCTAAGGTTTTAAACTTAAAATCCCTATGTCTAGTTCATTTTAAGTTTACCTAATCATTTTATAATGGCCAGTTAATAAAAAGCATTAAGATTAAGGCTCAATAATAAACCTTTATATTACCCAAACATAATTTAACCCCTTATAAACCGGTGATATTGAAATTCATCACAACCCCAGATAACTAATTTAGTTACCACACATAACTAGGGCTAATAAAAACTAAAAGTAAAAGACATAAAATGAAAATGCTTGAAAGTAATTGCGGTAAAGTAAAAGCTGAAAAGTAAATTACAATAAAATAAAATGCTAAGGTAAAAAGAATTACTTTTACTACTACTAATTTAGATATCTCCCATAAAATAATATATAAACTTGTGATATTATTTTACCAATCGACCAATCTGGCGGTATCCTGATTAAGTCAAATTAAGTCCAACCAGCCATATAGGCGGTAATATTTGTCCATAATCCAGCCATAAAGGCGGTACCAAAATAAATTTACCAACCGACCAATCTGGCGGTATCCTTGATTAGTCAGTTTAAACCAGATTAAATTGAATTGCCAACCACCGATATAGCGGTATCCTTTATTAATCAGTATTTTAAATAGTGAATATATTATTTTTAAGGGAGATTAATCTAAATAGTACAGTAAAAAGAATTACCTTTCACCCTAGCTTGGGAAATTACCTCCTCATTACTGAAAAGTAAAAACTGAAAAATTAAAGAAAGAAAAATACTGTACGTAAAAGTAAATTGCGGAAAGTAAAAACTGAAAAGTAAAGAAAAAAGTGCGAAACTGAAAATTAATTACTGAAAACTAAAAATAAACAAACTAGATACAATCTTCTTATTTATTCATTAAGAATTTCAAAGAAGAAAGTATGAATTTTACAAATGAAATGGCTTGGTATTTATAGGCAAAATTTTGCCACCATCAAATCATCAATCAATTTCTCCACCAAATCCATTATTATTTCTCCACTAATTACTCCACCAAATCCATAATTGCTCCACTAATTTCTTATCTTGTTTGTGGTGATTTGATAATTTTTATTAACTATTTATTAATTAATATTTTGCTTTGAAAATAATTGATAATGACTTTTAATAATTACACTCCACACACTTCTGGATGGTTCATCAATTTCGGTCATGAAATCTTCCGATTTAGAAAATATTTTCTCTTTGAAAGTTGTAGATCTTTGAGTCTTCTTTAATCTGGCACTTGAATCAGCTCAATCCGATATCTGAGTAAAAAGTTATGCCCAAAATACGATAGATGCGCAAAACTGGAATTTCCAAAACTACACTTCGTCAAAACGCCCTTTCAAGTATAAACTTGACCGGTACGTATAATGCTTTCGACAATTTCTAAATAAACTTGACCGGCGTAAACACACACGTATAACGCAAGCGCACGTATCGTTCAAGTATATAAAAATATCGATCCCACGAGGACTTAATATCTAAACTATTAATTTTATGAGGTCAAATGATTACTAATATCTGACAAGTTGATTGATTGATTTGAAATGGTGACGATTCTAAATTTAAAAGCAAGTAATAAAATTGTCGAAAATAGTTTTAAGAAAATTCAATATTAAAAACTATCTAGGGTTGTGATTAATTCCAATATTATTTAGAAGATGAAGTGGTTATCTTAAAGTTGGGTAATATATTGAATTATTAACCTGGAACACTAAATTATGTGTAAGCCTCTGTCGATGGTCAGACACAATACCCAGTTTAACCCAATTGAACCATATGTCTATGTCAACCAAATTATCTGGATTCATTAAGTTTAAGTTCCAATTATGGCTACCCCCGCCCGACAGGTATATGTCTATCCTGTAAGGAAATCTATTAAAGGTTTATCTATCCTCAAGGGAGATCGTGGGCTATTGAGTCTAAGGTTTTAAACTTAAAATCCCTATGTCTAGTTCATTTTAAGTTTACCTAATCAATTTTATTAATGGCCAGTTAATAAAAAGCATTAAGATTAAGGCTCAATAAATAAACCTTTATATTACCCAAACCATAATTTAACCCCTTATAAACCGGTGATATTGAAATTCATCACAACCCCAGATAACTAATTTAGTTACCACACATAACTAGGGCTAATAAAAACTTAAAAGTAAAAGACATAAAATGAAAATGCTTGAAAGTAATTGCGGTAAAGTAAAAGCTGAAAAGTAAATTACAATAAAATAAAATGCTAAGGTAAAAAGAATTACTTTTACTACTACTAATTTAGATATCTCCCATAAAATAATATATAAACTTGTGATATTATTTTACAAAACCCGACCAATCTGGCGGTATCCTGATTAAGTCAAATTAAGTCCAACCAGCCATATAGGCGGTAATATTTGTCCATAATCCAGCCATAAAGGCGGTACCAAAATAAATTTACCAACCGACCAATCTGGCGGTATCCTTGATTAGTCAGGTTTAAACCAGATTAAATTGAATTGCCAACCGACCAATATAGCGGTATCCTTTATTAATCAGTATTTTAAATAGTGAATATATTATTTTTAAGGAGATTAATCTAAATAGTAACAGTAAAAGAATTACCTTTCACCCAAACTTGGGAAATTACCTCCTCATTACTGAAAAGTAAAAACTGAAAAATTAAAGAAAGAAAAGTATTGTGCGTAAAAGTAAATTGCGGAAAGTAAAAACTGAAAAGTAAAGAAAAGAAAGTGCGAAACTGAAAATTAATTACTGAAAACTAAAAATAAACAAACTAGATACAATCTTCTTATTTATTCATTAAGAATTTCAAGAAGAAAGTATGAATTTTACAAATGAAATGGCTTGGTATTTATAGGCAAAATTTTGCCACCATCAAATCATCAATCAATTTCTCCACCAAATCCATTATTAATTTCTCCACTAATTACTCCACCAATCCATAATTGCTCCACTAATTTCTTATCTTGTTTGGTGGTGATTTGATAATTTTATTAACTATTTATTAATTAATATTTTGCTTTGAAAATGATTGATAATGACTTTTAATAATTACACTCCACACACTTCTGGATGGTTCATCAATTTCGGTCATGAAATCTTCCGAATTAGAACTATTTTCTCTTTGAAAGTTGTAGATCTTTGAGTCTTCTTTAATCTGGCACTTGAATCAGCTCAATCCGATATCTGAGTAAAAGTTATGCCCAAAATACGACAGATGCGCAAAATTGGAATTTCCAAAACTGCACTTCGTCAAAACGCCCTTTCAAGTTTCCAATCTCCAAAATTAATATATCAAGTCCAATAATTGCCCTTATTTGACCCATATTTCATCCTAAATGATTTTATTGAGACCCGATTTATTTTATCTGCAAAATAAACTAAAACACATCAAAACATTCATCAAACCGAGAAACTAAACAAAATATTAAGTTAAAGGGGCGGTAAATATTGATATATTTTCCGCTCATCACTTGACAAGCTCGAAAAGTGGTCTTTTACTCCCCAAGTATAAGATTGTCGAAGTAATAAAATAACCCGGTGAGTTCAGGGTCGATCCACAGAGAAGAGATTTAGCAAAATAAAATAATGAGCAGTGCGGAAAAGAAAAGTTTGATTTGTTGAAGTAGTTAGAGACTTTTAGATTGAATTACAATAAGAGAATGAAATGCTGGAGTTAGGGGATCTACTTTTAGTCTTTTAAACATTTAGAAACCTCGCTTTATAATAATCTACAAATTTCATTGTTACCCACTTAATTTATTACAGGAATTAATTATGCCATAAAAAGAACCAGCCATAAAGGCGGTAGTCATTTCTGTCAATAATTAGTCTTACCAAGGTACTAAGCATACCAAAAACATAAAATCAGCCATAAAGGCGATGATACCGTTTGTCTATAATAAGTCCTACCAAGGTACTTAATTATGCCAAGATCATATAAAACCAGCCATAAAGGTGGTAGAAAATAAAACCAGCCATAAAGGCGGTGGAAAGATAAAACCAGCCATAAAGGCGGTGGAAAGATAAAACCAGCCATAAAGGTGATAGACAGATAAAACCAGCCATAAAGGCGGTAGACAGATTGTCAATAATTAATCTAGAATTAATTTAAGTTTTAATCATTAGATTTCATTTATTTATTATAATAGAAGCGAGTTTAATCTATGTTTTCATTATAAAAGTTTCACCCTTACCCCAACATAAAAAAAATTAGCTACTCATTTTGTAATAAAACATACTTGTACTTTTATTACTGAAAGAAAAAGACATTACAAAAAGCTTTTAAAAAATAAACAAACAAGACTCTCTCTCTCCAATATTTACAGAGGAATCAAGAAAGAAAGTATGAAAATTTATGATGTCGGATGCTCCTATTTATAAGCAACTTTGGTCACGCGTCGCGACGCCCATTTTCTTCTTAAGTCGCGACGCACGTGCATGTTGGGACACGTGTCAAAAAATACTGAATCCACGATGGGGACACGTGTTGGTGAGTCGGTGGTGTCTTTGTTTCATTAGGAGCGTCGCAACGCAACGCAGGCTCCACGCGTCGCGACACGAGTAGTGACCTGATAGGGACACGTGTTGAAAGGAAGGCGCGTCGCGAAGCGATGTAAATGTTAGTGTCTCTAAGACATCCCAAGGATGCTAAAAATGATTATTGTGTGAATAAATCAAAGAAGTTGCGGAAATACTTACAATGAGCGGTTGAGGAATTTCAAAAATTTCTCCTTGAATGTTGAAGCTCCAAGCTTTAATATCGAATTCCAAACTCAAAGGTGAGTTTCCATATCACCTTAGTTCAACTCTCAAGTGCTAGCTTGCTTGAAATTTTGCAAAACAATTTCCAAATGGAAGAGAGGAAGTCACGACAATTGGAGGAGGGACAAGAGAGAAATAGTTTTCAAGTTCCAAACTTGTTAGGTAGTGTGTGGTTTTCCAAAAACATAATAATCAAGTTGACTTCCAAAGTTGGTATAATGAAAATTGCATTAAATGAGCTCAACCACTTCCATCACATGTCAAAATATTGATGCAAGTAAAGTGGGTCACACCACTTTAAATTCAAAATTTAGTTGGCTCACACAACTTCACTTGGGCCCGGTTTCGTTTAATCCGACTAAACGAATTTTCCGTCGCGACGTAATTAAATCCAATTTAATTAAATAATAATGCCTAGCAAAATTATTACGAAAGTCTCTTACGAATTAATTCTAAATTAATTCGTTTACCCCGAATGAAAATCCAATTTTAATTCTGCATTGAAATCCAATTTCAATTAATATATCCAATAATTATTTAATCGATTAATTCTAAATTAATCGCGTTCTCTCTTCTAGACGAATTTAATCCCAGATAAATTCTTGTCGCAATTAATCCCATATTAATTTTCTCCCTCATAATTAATCCCAGATTAATTCTGTTCAAGTTAAATGTCATTGGTGAATCTTGGGAAGCAACCAAGAGATCCTTAGATATATTGGCAGTAAATAAGGTTGTCGGACTATCCGACACGTGCATATCGCGTACCACGTTCTCACCGATTTACAAGACATGGTTGGCTTCTAGCAACACCGTGCCTACCCAATTCTCCAGAAATATTCAACGAAGAATATAATCTGTATCAGGCATAATATACAATGTATTGCGTAATACGATCCAGTATCAGATGTCACATGCTAAGCCTAGGGCTGGAATTGTGTATGCCTAGTACGAAGCATTTATCAGATCACTAGCAACTAGTCTCTGTAATTGGATAATCATGACCTAGTCATACTATCCCGATAGCTGCAGCATTTAAGAGTACTAGTTATGTATCCATGCATGATCATCATCTCCATATGACTGAAGTGATACTCCCATCTCGACATCACACCCAATACATTACGATTCTCAGTATACCTAGAAGAGGCGTACACAGAACCTGTTAAGTTCCGGACGATCAAAACCAAAGCGTACTGATTTTCGCAAGTATTAGCGATGCAAGTCTCAGGTTAAGACCACATACACCTACCCTGATTCGGATTCCCATAGACACATAGTCATACTACCAATGGGATTTCGATGGGTCTATCTAGAGCAAAGCTATTCCCGGTCTAACGGCAAACAGAACCTTCTATCACACTGCATAAGTATCCAATACTTAAATATATGAGAACTATGTCGTTAAGCTTCCATAACGCGCACAAGTGTAATACTAGTCTATTCCGCATTATCGATGTCCAGTCTCGATAATATTACGACTAGGGATATTCAATGATTAAACCGTTCGTGGATTAATATTGTCTCATATCTTATTAATCTGATACTAATCATATGGACTTTTATCATTTATATATATATCCAAGTAATCCAATTAGAAAATGATAAAATATAAATTTCCTTTGTCATATAGTTAATTTGTACAAAAACACCATGTCTTTTACAAATAGTGATGATTTGGGTCATAATTGTCCAACAATTTCCCACTTGGCTCATAGCTAATCACTCAAGTATCTAACACATGAACTATGTACATGTCGCTCAAACTTTTGCTGAGAAATAGCTTTTGTCAGCGGATCTGCAATGTTGTCATCTGATGCGACCTTCTCGATCTTCACATCGCCACGATGTATGATCTCACGAATCAGATGAAACCATCGAAGTACATGCTTGGATCGTTGATGAGACCACGGTTCCTTAGCCTGCGCTATAGCCCCGTTATTGTCACAATACAAAGGCACGAGCTCAGCTGCTAACAGAATTACTCCTAATCCAATTAGGAATTTACGGATCCAAACTGCTTCTTTTGATGCCTCAGCTGTAGCGATATATTCCGCTTCTGTTGTTGAATCGGCAACAGTCTCTTGCTTGGAAGATTTCCAGCTCACTGCTCCATTGTACAAACAAAATATATACCCCGATTGTGACTTACAGTCGTCTTTATCAGTTTGGAAACTTGCATCGGTGTACCCAGTCACCTCAAGTTCTTCTTCTCCATAGACTAAGAAAGCATCCTTAGTTTGTCTGAGATACTTAAGGATGTTCTTAACAGCAACCCAGTGACAATTACCTAGATCGGCCTGATAGCGACTACACATGCTCAAAGTATACGAGACATCAAGTCGTGTACATATCATGGCATACATGATCGATCCGACTGCGGAAGCATACGGGATCTGACTCATGGTATCTCTCGCATCTTGTGTTTTAGGACACATATCCTTAGATAGAGAGACGTCATGTGACACTGGAAGCAGCCCCCTCTTAGACTGATTCATGTTGAATCTTTTCAACACTTTGTCAATGTACGAGCTCTGGGAGAGTCCAAGCGGCTTTTTGGATCTATCCTAGTAGATCCTTATTCCTATAATATAAGCTGATTCTCCCAGGTCTTTCATGGAGAATTTTAATGAAAGCCAAGCTTTCACCGATTGTAGCATAGGAATGTCATTGCCTAAAAGCAATACATCATCAACATATAGGAAAACGAATGTCAGTGCGCTCCCACTAACCTTCTTATATACACAAGAATCATTTTCGTTTTGAATGAAACCATATTCTTTTATGATCTCATCAAAATGTTGGTTCCAAGAACGCGATGCTTGCTTCAATCCATAAATGGATCGATTTAACTTGCAAACCTTGTTTGCATGTTTTGGCACGATAAAACTATCAGGCTGCTGCATATAAACATTTTCCAAAAGCTTTCCGTTAAGGAAAACAGTTTTGACGTCCATCGGCCATATTTCGTAATAAAAATATGCAGCAATAGCAACATTATCCGAATGGATTTAATCATGGCAACAATTGAAAAAGTTTCGTCGTAATTGACACCATGTCGTTGACGATACCCTTTCGCTACAAGCCTAGCTTTGTACGTTTGTATGTTGCCTTCCATGTCTGTCTTCCTCTTGAAGACCCATTTACAACCAATCGGCTTAACGCCTTCTGGTGCATCAACCAGTGTCCAAAATTGGTTGGTATACATGGAATCCATTTCGGACTTCATGGCATCTAGCCATAAAGCGAAGTCGATACCTTGTATCGCTTCCTCATACGTAGCTGACTCATTATCCTCAATAAGATTAATATCTACATGAGGTGAGATCAGAAACCCATACCTCTCAGGTTGTTTTCTGACTCTCTCCGACCTACGCAGTTCTTGTGTATTAGAAGATTGTGGTACAGTCTCATCCCTGATGAGATGTTCGTATTCCGTGAGGGGGTCGGTGCTAGGAACAGTATCACTCCGATTTTCATCGAGTTCTACTTTTCTCTCACTTACCACTACATCTAGGAATTCCTTTTCGAGGAAAACCGCATGGAGAGCAACAAATACCTTGTTCTCTTGTGGGTTATAGAAGTAATATCCTTTGGTTTCCCTATGATAACCTACAAATAGGCACTTATCCGATTTGGGTTCTAGTTTGGTACCATTCAAACGTTTAACGTATGCTCAGCATCCCCAAATCTTCAAGAATGAGAAACCCGGTTTCTTTCATGTCCATATTTCATATGGAGTCTGTCCAACAGACTTTGACAGAACCTTATTCAAAATAAGTATTGCATTGTTCAATGCGTATCCCCAGAAGGAAATTGGTAGCTCAGTGTGACTCATCATAAACCTTACCATGTCCAACAAAGTTCGGTTTCTCTGTTCGGACACACCATTCAGTTGAGGTGTTCCGGGAGGAGTCCACTGTGAAAGAATACTATATTCTTTCAAGTAATCGAGAAAATCATTGCTTAAGTATTCTCCACCACGGTCCGACCGTAATGTTTTAATACTTTTGCCATTCTGTTTTTCTACTTCGTGTCGAGACTCTTTGAATTTCTCAAGAGTTTCCGACTTGTGTCTCATAAGATACACATAACCATAACGCGATGCATCATCCATAAAGGTTACGAATTATTCATATCCACCTCTAGCCTGGCTTGACATGGGCCCGCATACGTCACTATGAACTAGGGCTAACAGTTCGGTGGCACATACACATTTACCGCTAAAAGGTGTTTTAGGCATTTTGCCTGATAAACATGATTCGCAGACGTCATATGAATTAGGATCAAATTCGTCCAAGTATCCACTCTTCGAAAGTGTGGATATACGAGTCTTGTTAATGTGTCCCAGACGACAATGCCACAGATAAGTTTCATTTGTTTTACTCATTTTGAGCCTTTTGTTTGTTATGTTATATGTTTGAGATTCATTTATATTCAAAATATAAAGACCATTATTAACATCAGTTGTACATATCAAAACATCATCTTTATATACAAAACACCCAGTGTTCCGGAATACAAAGGTATACCCGCATCAGGTTAAAAAAGATACAGAGATGATATTCCTAGTCAAACTAGGTATAAAATAATAGTCTCCTAAATTAAGTACATGTCTTGATGGCAAATTCAAAATATAGGTGCCAACGGCCAAAACGGCTACTTTTGTCCCATTTCCGACTCGGAGGTCGATCTCTCTTGAAGTCAGTCTCCTGCTAATCTACAGATCCTGCACATCGGTACATATATGAGTACCACATCCAGAATCAAAAATCCAATTTTTAAAACCAGTAGTGGACATGTTTATTTCAATAACAAACATACCCGAAGCCGAGGGCTTGCCCGCCCTCGCTTCCTTCAACTATGTCTTGTACTCACGACAGTCACGCTTCTAGTGACCCCGTTTGCCACAGTGTATGCAGACGTCTTGGGATTTGTCCTTAGTCTTCCCAGAAGACTTTGATGATTTTGCCTTGCCATTTTTCTTCTTTTTCTTCACACCTCCAGAAGCCTTCGACCAAGCCTTGGCTTTCTAAGATGTCGAAGTAAGATGCGCCTCGTGCTTCTTGCCCTTTAGAAGCTCTGGCTCTGCTTCTTTCAGCATCGCCATCAACTTTCCAAGAGTCTTCTCTTGGTTCATCATATTGTTGTTCATGATGAACCCGCCCAGCAGTCAGACAGAGACTGTAAGCTCAAATCTATAGAAGTCTCGGTCTCGAAGGTTATGCCCAGTTGGCCTAGCTGTTCGATGTCAGTAATCATCTGTGACACATAGTGCTCGACAGATGTACCCTCTGATATACTTGAGCGGAAGAGCTTCTTTTGCAATTCATACTTCTGAGATCTAAGGTTAGATCTGTGAAGGTCCTTCAATTTCAACATCATGTTATAAAGATCCAATCCTTTGTTTTGACAACGAAATTGAGGGGTCATTGCAACAAGCATGACGGATTGAGCGGTAAAGTTATCATCTTGATGAGTCTTCCAAAGCTCATGATCAACTACCCGCTCATGTCCAGGCTCAGGCCCGAGAGGTCTGTCTATAAGATAGAGCAACTTCTCGGCTCCCAGGACTATCCTGAGATTCATCTCTCAATCTGGAAAATTGGCGCCGTTAAAGACATTCTCGCCCATGATTATGTCTCTAACGCTAATCTTTCCAGCCATCTCGTTTGCAATAGTCCAACTATTCAATCAACAATTTCAGGTACACTCAAACTGTAATGGTTACTATAGTCTAACTGTTCAAAGAAAACAATAAAACAATATTAATCCAACTAATATATATATAATGAGATATAATAAAATAGCGCGTATTAGCGAGTATTAAACGAAATTGCAAATTTAATACTGGCCTCCCACTATTTTTTTGGCGAGCCTCTAACCCTCGGTGGAGTACTCGGGAAACCTAGTTTCCTAGTGGGCTAAGATCCCATTAAATAACACACAACCTTGACTTTGGCCAACAAGCTGTATGAAACATAACTAGGTATATCTCTAAGATCAATTGAATCCCATCCAATTCCTAGATCCGGTAGGTGGACCTCCAAGTCCAAAACATATATCCAATATATCATCCTAACCTTTTCCTCTGAATCAACTAAGCCTTGGCTTTAGCTCAACAAGCTTAATGATTCTAGTTAAGTGTGACGCATTGACAGTGGGAAAGCCTCGTAATCCACGTCGATGTACAGAAGTGACCTTGACTTTGGCTAACAAATCACAACTGCCCAAGACATGTGATATATAAAAAATCTTTCATGGATCAAACACATCCGCGATGGACAATGATCTTGACTTTGGCCAACAAATCAAAGTCAATCTTGGATCAAGAGAGAGAACCACTCAATGGAAGAAAACGCTTAATATTAAAGTGAGGGTTTTTCGCGTAAATTGGCAACCAATTTATTATCTTTGATTAGGTCTCATCATACACCCTTAAACATGCATTCTAAAAGCATAATAAGGCACAATAAAATTTAATAATGATATGGATGGATATATAATATAATTTGTTCTAGAACAAATCTCTTTTTTTCCTCTCTCTCGTTAGCACTTTACATTCTTCTACCCAATTACATAATACATAAAGAAACCTCATTTACATTGAGGGGAATTGGTGAGAAGAGAAATACAAAGAGATAAGGAGGTGAAGGCTGGACACGCAGGTCCAATTTAATAAATTCCAAATTTACAACAATTTCCAAAATTGCCCCCACCCAACTAATATCCATCTGATATACATTATTCATACAAATACATCCAAGTATTCACACAAAGCATGTTGTCAATCAATCTAATCCAAAATCTTTGAATAATGACCATCCAATGTTCATACAACGATTTGATTTGCGCGAGTACCAACTTGTTTAAGAATAAATACTCAAAGTACGTATTCTTGAATTATATCGAACTACAATTTTAAATCCAATTCAAATTGTATCCAATACTAATTCGTGTTTAATTCCAAATTAAACAATTACACTTTTAATAGTGCCTTTTAGACTTGGATTCCAAATCCAATTGGGTCTCAAAGGCCCAATTAGCATCTAATGCCAATTTAATTAAAGTCCAATGGGCTTTCAATTAATTGTTTAGGCATGAGCTTTGGCCATTATGTATCCAACCCAAGATGCCAAGGCCCAAGTTAGGAATCACCATATGCCACAAAATCAATTTAGGCCCCAATTAAATTATTAAAGGCCCAATAGTCATATTTGAACTTTAGAGAAATGATTTTAGGCCCAATTGGATCCAACCCAATTGTCTAAAACCATACTTGGCCCAACCAAGCCCATTAGTCCAAATACAACAAATTAAATTAACATATTATTCCAAATTACATATTAATCTAATTTAAAGTGCAATTACCATAATTAATTAATTAATCTAATATTTCCAAAACATCAATTAATCTAATTAATTATGTTTAATCCTCAAATTCATGTCCAACACAAAATTGAGGCAAAATCAACTCATTCCAACATGCATCAACTCACGGCATTTACATGAAATAACACCCAATTTTGATTTCAATCCAATTAAATCAACAATCAATATTCATTTCATGCTTTTAACATATCCAATTGTCAAAATCAAAATTTACCATGAGTGTTCCAAGGGTTCATGCATTCGGCCATGCTTGGGTTTTTGGGGAAAAATTAATCTAATCAATTTTCTCAAATCCAATCATGCATAACTCTAAGTTATCATAATCTAAGCATAACCAAACAATCAATTTAGGAAAATACATGCTCCAAGCAAAATCCCAAATTAAAGTATATTAACCCTAGAAATTAAATCAAGTTTAGATAGGCTCATGATATAATTGTTAGTGTCTCTAAGACATCCCAAGGATCATAAACATTATTACTGTGAGAATAAATCAAAGAAGATGCGAAAACACTTACAATGAGCGGTTGAGGAATTTCAAAAATTTATACTTGAATGTTGAAGCTCCAAGCTTTAAAATCAAATTCCAAACTCAAGGGTGAGTTTCCATATCACCTTAGTTCAACTCCCAAGTGCTAGCTTGCTTGAAATTTTGCAACAAAATTTCCAAAGGGAAGAGAGGAAGTCACGACAATTGGAGGAGGGAGAAGAGAGAAATAGTTTTCAAGTTCTAAACTTGGTAGGTAGTGTGTGGTTTTCCAAAAACATAATAATCAAGTTGACTTCCAAAGTTGGTGTAATGAAAATTACATTAAATGAGCTCAACCACTTACATCACATGTCAAAATATTGATGTAAGTAAAGTGGGTCCCACCACTTTAAATTCAAAATTTAGTTAGCTCACATAACTTGACTTGGGCCCGGTTTCGCTTAATCCGACTAAACGAATTTTCCGTCACGACGTAATTAAATCCAATTTAATTAAATAATAATGCCTAGCAAAATTATTACGAAAGTCGCTTACGAATTAATTCCAAATTAATTCGTTTGCCTCTAATTAAAATCCAATTTTAATTCTGCATTGAAATTCAATTTCAATTAATATATCCAATATATTATTTAATCGATTAATTCTAAATTAACCGCGTTCTCTCTTCTAGACGAATTAATCCCAGATAAATTCTTGCCGCAATTAATCTCATATTAATTTTCTCTCTCATAATTAATTCCAGATTAATTCTGTTCAAGTTAAATGTCATTGGTGAATCTTTGGGGAGCGACCCAAGATCACTGGATATGTTGGCAGTAAATACGGTTGTCGGACTATCCGACACGTGCGTACCGCGTACCACGTTTTCACTGATTTACAAGACATGGTTGGCTTCTAGCAAAGCACCGTGTCTACCCAATTCTCCAGAAATATTCAACGAAGAATATATAATCTGTATCAGGCATAGTATATAATGTATTGCGTAATACATCCTGTATCAAATGTCACATGCTAGGCCTAGGGCTGGAATTGTGCATGCCCCGTACGAAGCATATATCGGATCACTAGCAACTAGTCTCTGTAATCGGATAATCATGACCTAGTCATACTATCCTGATAGCTGCAATATTTAAGAGTACCAGTTCTGTATCCCTGCATGATCATCATCTCCATATGACTGAAGTGATACTCCCATCTTGACATCACACCCAATACACTACGATTCTCAGTATACCTAGAAGAGGCGTACACAGAACCTGTTAAAGTTCCGGACGACCAAACCAAAGCGTACTGATTATCGCAAGTATTAGCGATGCAAGTCACAGGTTAAGACCGCATACACCTACCCTGATTCGGATTCCCATAGACACATAGTCATACTACCAATAAGATTCCGAGGGGTCTATCCAGAGCGAAGCTGTTCCCGGTCAAACGGCTAACATAACCTCATATCACACTTGCATAAGTATCAAATACTTAAATATATGAGAACTATGCCGTTAAGCTTCCATAACGTGCACAAGTGTAATACTAGTCTATTCCGCATTATCGATGTCCAGTCTCGATAATACTATGACTAGGGATATTCAATGATTAAATCGTTTGTGGATTAATACTGTCTCATATCTTATTAATCTGGTACTAATCATATTGACTTTTATTATTTATATATATCCAAATAATCCAATTACAAAATGATAAAATAGCAATTTCCTTTGTCACATAGTTAATTTGTACAAAAACACCATGTCTTTTACAAATAGTGATGCTTTTGGTCATAATTGTCCAACAGTAAATGCTGTGTCGCGACGCAGGTGTGGATTTCTGATTTTTGCCCTTTTGCAGTCTGGTTTGTCCTGTCGAGCTTCCGAGTAGTATTTTACCTGACAAATAACATAAAATAACACAGTAAAAACACTCAAAGCATGACATAAAATATTATTTCACAAATGTGCCAATTTTAGGGAGATTAGTGAAACTATAAGTGTAAAATGATTAACTTATCGTATAATAAATATGCACTTTTTAGTGTTCATCACTCCTCATCGTCAGTAAGTAGAATATAGTCCGATCCTGAGTATCCGTTTGATGGAATCCGACATCGCTCAGATCTTCGTACTGTAGGTTCACTAGTTTCTGGAGGTATGCTGTCATTCAGATCTATGGATGATCCTGTAGCCTATGATGGAGCAGGTTGCAGCTCCTCATACTCAACACCACTTTCCTCCTCTGGTTCTGCTTCTGGCATATCATGCACCTCATCATTATCTATGGCTAGGGATGGCAAAATCCAGATCCGGACCCGGACCTGGACCCGGACCCGAGTAAATATACACGGGTCCGGATCCGGGTCCACTCAATCCGGACCCGGGTATACCCGGTGCCCGGATACCCTTTTATTATTATTATTTTCTTAATTTTTAATTATATTATTTTATATTTATATTTATATTTTGTCAATTTTATTAGTTTTATTTCAATTCTTTTATATTTTTTGATTATATTCTATTATATTTTTTTATATATGCATATTTTTTTTATATTTTTTATTATTATATTTATTTATTTTTCCGGACCCGGGTTTATCCAGGCCGGACCCGTACAATCCCAGGTCTGGATTCGGATTCACCCGGGTCCTAATTTATTAGACCCGGGTTCAGATATTTTAATCACGGACCCATGTCTTCCGGGTCCATTCAAATCCTTGCCGGGTCCAGGTAAATTTGACACCCCTATCTATGGCCACTCGTGTTGGTGTTGAGGCTGTATATGGATTTGCATCAGTTTTGTTGGCACTGGAATTAGAAGACATCTTGGGCTTTTCAATGCTTCTATTGTCTGGTCTTCAAGAAACACTACATCCTTGCTTCTGATGATCTTCTTTTCCTTCGGGTCCCATAACCTGTATCCAAATTCCTCGTCTCCATACCCTATGAAGATGCATGAAGTAGTCCTTGCATCGAGCTTCTGCCTGAGCTCCTTGGATACGTGTGTAAATGCTAAACAACCGAATGTTCTAAGGTGAGAATATGAGGGATTCTTACCAGACCACACTTTCTCCGGAATCTCAAAATTCAACGATACAGATGGTGATCTGTTGATCAGGTAGCAGGCGGCACGAACAGCGTCTCCCCAAAATGGCTTTGGCAGCTTAGCCATGCTGATCATGCTTCTGACTTTCTCCATAATGGTGCGGTTCATTCTTTCAGCAACATCATTATGTTGTGGGGGTGCGTGGAACAGTCCTTTCATCTCGAATCCCATGACTTCCGCAATAGGCATTGAACTCCGTGGAAGTGTACTCGCCTCCATTATCTGTGCGGAGGCACTTCAGTTTCTTCCATGTTTCACGCTCGACCATGGCATGAAACAGTTTGAAATAGTTCAGGATATGATCCTTTATTTTCAGAAAATATACACATACCTTCCGAGAAGCATCGTCAATGAAAGTCAGAAATTAATTGTTACCGCATAGTGAATTGACCTTCAAGGGACCTGTAGGCACTGTATTTTTGCATGAGCCCAATGATGAGCCTCATATGGAGGCACTACCTGAAAAGTTACGGAAGTTGCGAAAAATGAATGCCGGAAGGAAGGAAAACCTACAAAATTAGTACCTTATTGGATTCAAACTCACTAGCCCGCCTTGGACTCGCTCAATCAGTTGCTGCTTCAAACCTTAGCTTCAGACCTCCCAATGCAGCCTATCCACGTGGCCCATTCAATCCATCCACACGCCCAAAACCTTATGCAATCCACACGCCCAAATCCCATCATCAACACTTTCCAATTTAATGAGATTTTAGGATCCCATCCTTACCAATTTAACAAGATTTGAGATCTCATCTTCCC
Source organism: Zanthoxylum bungeanum (assembly GCA_019454045.1). Classification (NCBI taxonomy): domain Eukaryota; kingdom Viridiplantae; phylum Streptophyta; class Magnoliopsida; order Sapindales; family Rutaceae; genus Zanthoxylum; species Zanthoxylum bungeanum. The sequence goes on along the minus strand of SKCR01038935.1, from coordinate 7,188 downwards.
AAAATAATTTGAGAATATATTTCCTAATTTCCATGATCTGTTTCCCTATTTGGAGATCCATTCAAATCATTATAAAATGGACCAAATCTTGACACAAAAAAAGAGGACGACAACCATAGCGGAGAACAAAAAGAAACAACCGGAAAAAAGGGAGAGACAACCGAAAAAAAAAAGAAAAAAAAGGGAGAAACAACCGAAAAAAAGAGGAGGAAAAATAAAAAAAACATAAGTGAGGAAAAAACAACAACCAAAAAACAGTGAGGGAAAAACGTGAACCAGCATGAGGAAGAAACAGCAACCAGTGAGCCATGAACCAGTGAGTAGGAACCAGCGTGAGACTTGGACGTGCAGACCTGAACATGAACCAGCGTGAAGCAGAGACAAGAACTGAAACCAACAGCGTGAGAAACAGCAACCAGCGAGAGAAACAGAGAAAATAGTGAGCAGAAACTGAGAAAACAATGAGCAGAAACTGAGAAAACAGTGAGCAGAAACTGAGAAAGCAGTGAGCAGAAATCAAGAAAATAGTGAGCCAAATACCGTGAGCCAGCAACCAGAAAACAGTGAACCACCAACCAGAAACAGCAACCAGTGAACCAGCAACCCTTCCGGCGACGGCCTAACGCACTTTCGAGAAAGCAACTTAAAAGGTAAGATTTGAGGGCACTCTTACCATATTTATTTTATAATTCTGGACGTTGCAGGCCTGACTGGACGTGAAATACGTCAAGCCGGGTATGCGAAGTCCTACATCAAAGACGGCCAAATTTATGGTCATATTTTTTCTTTCTTTGGCATTTCATTATTTATCCATTATTTATCTATTTATTCACTTTTATTGTTGTTTTATTATTTCGCTTTTATTTTGTTTATTTTTGTTCATGTTGATGATTATACCTATATGCATTGTTATATGTTTTCATGTCTATTTTTTTTATGTTCGTTTACATTGCATTGATAATTATGTATGTTATTATCCCTTGCGGTATATCGGATGGAAATCCAGACGTAAATTTCATAGCCGAATCTGAATGGGCGGTAGTGCGGTCTGTACTTAGGATACAACTCCACGTGACACTCGGGAAATACTCATATATGCGTGATTAACCCCCATTTTTTATTTGCTATTTATTTTTTGACGCTTTTTCTACTTTTGATTGTTTATTATAATTTTAGATTATCGCATCTCGTATTTCTTAATTTAATGTGCTTTTGGAACTACGTTATTGTGATTATTATTTTTGTTGGGTATGTTGTTACATTTTTATTCGCTTTTATGCATGAATTGCATTAAGACTTGGCTATACCATTGTGTGAACCCGTCCATTATACTGGCATCAGTAAGGGACCATTCTGAACCCAACGGTTTGAGGTCTTCCCTTACGAGGGGTGAGTGCAGCCTTAAATCTTTCACAGTTCACACTGGGTGGCGACTCCTTTATTCTCCGGTTTAGTCCCTCGCGTGGATAATCCATACTCTCTACGGGCTGCGAGCCCAACAATGACGTGGTCACCGAATATCATAGGCATAACGATAAACCCCGCTTCGCTCCTACAGGACCACAAACATCATAATGCACCAAACTGAGCAACTCTGATCTTCTCGTAGAAGAGAATTTAAAGGAGACTTTATGTTGCTTACCGAATAGACAATGATTGCAATGATCTAGGGCATCATTCTTAGAGACAATGATTAGATCCTTATTTATCAAGGTAGACAACCATCTTTCACTCATGTGACCAAGTCTCTAGTGCCACATATTTTGAGAAGCCTTTTGTCAAGCTACATTAAGGCTTTCTGCACATACCTTCACATGAATTTTTGTATAAAGTATCACAAATATGTCCTCGAGCGACGACCATGACACTTTTTTATCATTCTCCAAGTGTCATTGCTAAAATGGCTAGTATAACCCTATTTGTCAAGGGCTGCCCCCGAGAGTAGATTGAGCTGAAGTTCTGGAACATGTCTCACCTCCTTCAGGGTTATTGTAAACCATGCATTTGTCCGCATCTGAATATCACAATTCCCACTATCTGAGAGGAACTGGTATTTTCCATCTTCACTGCTCCAAAATCTCATACTTTGTATGTTGTGAAGAAGTCCCTGTGAGAAGTGATGTGGTATGATGCTGCAATATCTACCACTCATTCAACATCTTGAGTTGCGGTGTGAAGACAAGTCTCTTCCTGGATGGAGTAGATAGCTACATCTCCCGAGACAACTACTAGTGTTTCTGCATCATTCTTCTTCGGCTGAGAATTGCCTTGACCCTGCTCACATTGCAGCTTTTGATAATTCTTTTTTAAGTGGCATTCTATGCCACAATGGTAGCACTTGTAGGTAGGTTTTCTTCTGTCTGTAGATTTGCCTCTACTTTTGCTTCTACATCTTCCTCTACCTCGATTTTTATCTTGTTGTCTTCCTCGATTCTCCGTGATAAGGGCTTGTGTTTGATCTGTGCCCACGTCTTTTCTTCTGGCCTCCTCATTTGACAAGATGTATTTTACCATAGGCATGGTAAGTTTTCCTCATGGAGCCGAATTGCTGAGAGTAACCACCAATATTTCCCAGCTATTAGGAAGAGAACTGAGTAGTAAAAGGGTTTGAACTTCATCTCCTAGTTACATATCTACTGCAGACAACCGGTTCATCAGGCTCTGGAACTCATTGGTGTGTTCTTGAAGTTCCACTTCGTAACTTCAGGTTCACCAAACGCCTCATTATTAAGGTTTTATTCTGAGCTGTCTTGGCCTGGAATATGTCTTCCAATTTTATCCACATTTCATTAGCATTTGTATCATGTGATACATGGTGGAAAACGTTGTGGCCGATCCATTGCCTAACCTGACCCAAAGTTCTGTTATTGAGTTTATTCCAGTCACTATCTTTAACAGATTCTGGTCTCACTTCCTTCACCTCGATTATATCGAACAAATCCTTGCAATGCAAATAGTCTATCATCCGAGGCCTCCAGATGGAGTAATTGGTTGCTATCAGCTTGATCATTACACTAGGAGAGGAATCTTCCAATTCCATTTTAAGTTTTAAAGTTTAAAATAGAAATACAACAAAATTAAGGCTGCTTTTCACAAATGGGAGGTCACCGTTGCTTCCGGAACGGTCGAAAATGGAAGATTAGACACTTCGTTTGTCCAAATCTGACTTAGGGGCCGATTTGTAAATTTCTAAAACTTTTGGGGTTAAAATATAAATTTCAAAGACTTCAGGGGGTTCAGTGAAATTTACCAGGACTGCTAACGTGGTTGACACGTGGCTGCTGACGTGGCAAAAATGGGATCGGCTTGCTGATGTGTCGGACATGTGGCGCTGACGTGGTTGATGTGGCAGATGACGTGGCGCTAACTGTGGGCTGACGTGACTGCTGACTCGGCGCTGACTATGCGATGACGCAATGCTGATGTGGCACTGATGTGGTCGTCTTCAACCTCCAGCAGCGCGTGCGGCGAGTGAGCAGTCTCTTCCTCCGTGCGTGGCTACTCGTGCGGCTTCCCTAAACCTCTGTTTGATCGCCGGAAAATACCACCGTACTCGTCTCGACGTGAACTAGCTGATGGTATGCTCAAAATTAATTTTTGACAACTTTCCCGAAACTCAAATTTTCCGAACCGGGTTCCGTTCTTCGGTTTTACGACCCCAATGTATAACCAAAGCTCTCGATACCACTTGTGGTGATTCTCTGATCACTGAATGGTGTTTATAAGGAAATTTTTTTTTGCTATTACTACTTGAATAGACTTTACAAAGATTACAAATTTTATTACAAAAACCTCACATTTTTCTCTCTAAACTCTCTTGACATGGAACTTAATATTTCTGACGTTTGAAGTCACAAATGAGAGCTCAATTTATATGCAAGGACTTGCCTTCTTACTCCATACAATTAGTGGAGTAGTTGCCTCTAATTGAATGGTTAAGAATGGTTATACCAAAACCATTGATTAATGGTGGTTGTAATAATTACTAGTAATACTTGTTGGATTCTTATCAATTAAGGATATTTTAGGAGTTCGAATCCATACAATTATAACACATAGTTCGGTGGTTTATTAATGAAGGTGTTATTTTTTAGAACACTCCTACTATGGACACAATTGTCTGCTGCATAACGAGTACGTTTGATTCTGTACATATTTGTTTATGTAAGATACCTCTTCGCATGTGACTAACATGTTTTTGTGGAAATATGTTGGTGATGTGATTTGAATATATGCTTTCAAGGACATTTATGGATTTTAAGAGCATAAAGGGACATGATAAACAAATAATTTTGTCCATATTGAGAGTGCTTAGTAACACTTTTTTAAGAGGCATTGAAAATCTCGTCGTAAAATTATTTGACTCGGATTTAAGTACAACAGATAAAATTCTCAATTATTTTATGCTCTTATAAAAAGTTTATCCCTGAATTCAAATATAGAATTTGAAATCAAATTCTATATTTTGTACCTAGGGATGGCAAAATCCGGATGCGGAAGAGGTTTCATAACCCCGGGTCCGGTTCCGGACCCGGGTAAATATTCCCGGGTCCGGACCCGGGTATGCATGGCAAGGGGCCGGGCTTTGCTAAGCCCGGCCCGAGCCCGGCAAAAAAAAAATTTGGCCCGGGCCCGAAAAAAGCCCGGCCCGGCTGTCATCGGGCCGGCCCGGTCGGGCTCGGGCTCGGGCTCGGGCCGGGCTTGGCCCGGGCCCGATTTCTTTATTATAAAAAATTATAAAAATAAAAAATTTATTATATAAATATATATATTTTATAAATAAAAATATTTATTTATTTATTTTAAGCCCGGACCCGATTTTTTTATTATAAAAAATTATAAAAATAAAAAATTTATTATATAAATATATATATTTTATAAATAAAAATATTTATTTATTTATTTTAAGCCCGGACCCGATTTTTTTATTATAAAAAATTATAAATATAAGAAATTTATTATATATATATATATATTTTATAATTAAAAATATTTTATTACTTATTTTATGCCCGGGCCGGGCAGGGCCCGGGCTTTTTGGGTTGAGCCCGCCCGGGCCCGAGCCCGAGTCGGGCCCCCATTTTGAAGCCCGGCCCGGGCTTTTTTCACCTCGGGCCGGGCCAAAGCCCGCCGCGCCGGGCCGGGCCGGGCCGGGCCTCGGGCTTTTTTGCCATGTATAGACCCGGGTCTACCCGGTAGACCCGGTCCGGACCCGATTACCCGCATTCTTTTTTTTTTAAGTTTTAATTGTATTTTTTTATATTTATATTTGTATTTTGTCAATTTTATTAGTTTTATTTCAATTCTTTTAATTTTTTTTATTAAAGTCTTCGTTTTAAAGACCCGGGTCCATGCGGACCCGAACCGGGTCCGAGTCTTGTTGCCATCCCTATTTGTACCATCAAACCAAATCAAAAACCGGGTCCGGATCTTGTTGCCATCCTTATTTGTACCATCAAACCAAATAAAAAACGTAACACCATTCAAGTGAAGATAGCTAAAAATCGTGTATATATTGTAGGAAATTCTTCATTAAGGGTAATTCTGTCTTTTGGATTGGATTGGGTGCTTGTGAGGGGTACAACCCTTTGGAGGGTTACACCCCATCCCAAAGGGTGCACTATTGGCACCCTTCCATGCCTATATAAGAAGGCTTGATATCCAAAATAGAGATACAGAAATATATCCGATTTTTTGCTAAGGAAGAGACATTGTTTTTCCTTTGTTTTTGAGAGAGTTTCACCATATTCCTAGTTCATACACTTGTTAAGGAGTGCTCCTTGAACAAGAAGATTCCAAGTAATCCTGGGAGAACGTTGGCAAAACGAATCCGTAAAGCACCCGTGACGGAGCCAATAAGTTCTTAAAGACAGAGATCATCTCGACTTGGACAAATCTGCAATCTCCATTTTCTGGTTTGTTTTAAAGGTTTTCTGGTTTTAGGGTTTCATGCATCTAGATCTAATTTTGCTGTTTGATCTGTTTGTTTGCAAATTATATTACTGTTTAATGACACATATTTTTCAACAATCTTAAGAACTTATTTTATCGTGTTATTAGATAGTAATTTGCATGTTAGGGTTTGAATATTTTCTGGAAAATACGAACTGTGTATGAAAAACCCGTAGGGCGTTCGAACGCCCGACGCACGCGAAGGCTAAAAATTTGAATTTTCGTAAGAACGTTCGAACGCGTCTTCAAACGCAACTCGAACGCAAGCCTTCTACCTTAGAACGTTCAAACGCGTCCTAAACGCAACTGGAACGAGAACTCTCTGGAATCATTTCGTTCGAACGCGTTCACGAACGCTATACGAACGTGAACTCTCTGGATTCACACCGTTCGAACGCGTTATCAAACGCTACTCGAACATAAACTCTCTGGAAACACTTCGTTCGAACGCGTTATCAAACGCTACGCGAACGTAAACTCTCTGGAAACACTTCGTTCGAACGCGTTATCAAACGCAACACGAACGCACACACACTGGACAGTCTCGTTCGAACATAGATATGAACGTGACACTAACGACTTTGTCCTGTAAGTATCATAAACTGCAAACTTTAATTAATATTAACTCGGTTAGTCATATACTGTAAACACATTAATCTTGGTAGTATAGATTTAAGTTATTATTAAGTTGTTCAATTATCACAAGCATTCACATAGTGATAAAGTTGAAATTGATTGGATGTTGCATAATTGGTTGAGAATTTAAAGTGTAATTTTGCACAAGTAATTCCATCCAATCTTGATTGACATTTATATATCTACACTTATCGTATTAATTGTGCTATTGGAAGAGTGTAAATCTGGGTTGTGAATTGCTAAAAGATCCCATTGGAAAAGGTTTTCGAAGAATATTCGTTCGTTCAATTTTCCTTAAATATCTTTAGTTAAAATTCAATGACTTGTGTTTATTGGAACTTTCGTCCATTAGAACAACAAGTGACTACCTAGTACATCACTTTGAACAAGATCATTCGTTGATCGTTGTGCAATTCGTCTTTCGTAGACTGATTGAACCCTGTTGAATTTCCAGTTACAAATGGCTAGCGGAAATATCAAAGAATACCGGTCTCTCACGGAGAAAAGCCGGAGAAATTTGGTGGGGCAAGTTTCAAACAGTGGTAGAGCAAAATGCTGTTCTACCTAACAACTCTTCAGTTGGCTAAATTTCTCAAAGAT
>SKCR01038934.1:0-47833 GCA_019454045.1 Zanthoxylum bungeanum | reverse complement strand
TCATAATTCAGTGTGCCTTTCTCTCTCTCATCTCTTTGATGAAGAGAGAGTTTCTCTCTCTAAAAAAATATTTTATTTTTTTATTTTTTTTAGTTTGTAATTTATTTTAATTACTTTTGTAATAATAGTAATTTAATTTTTACTTTTTACAGTTTTTACTATTCACCATGTTGAAGTAACTTTTTACAGTTTTTACTATCAGTTCAGGAACTTGAACCGGCAAAGTCTCGATTTGATTTCTATTATTCAGATTCTGACGAGGATGAAGCTGAAATATTTCTACCAACTGCATCAAAAATTGAGGATGGAATTCTGTATCCAACCGACCAGTCTGGCGGTATCCGGATTAAGTCAAATTAAGTCCAACCAGCCATTAAGGCGGAACCAAAAATAAATTTACCAACCGACCAGTCTGGCGGTATCCTTGATTAGTCAGGTTTAAAACAGATTAAAATAAATTACCAACCGACCAATATAGCGGTATCCCTTATTAAGTCAATATTTTAAATAGTTAATATATTATTTTTACGGGAGATTAATCTAAATAGCAATAGTAGAAGAATTACCTTTCACCCTAGCTGAAAAAGTTACTTCAACATGGTGAATAGTAAAAACTGTAAAAAGTAAAAAGTAAAAATTAAATTACTATTATTACAAAAGTAATAAAATAAATTACAAACTAAAAAAAATAAAAAAAATAAAATATTTTTTTAGAGAGAGAAACTCTCTCTTCATCAAATACCAATCGCACGCACTCACCACACGCGCCATCCAGAGGTTGAAGACGACCACGTCAGCGCCACATCAGCGACATGTCAACACGCAGTCATCAACCACGTCATTCGCCACGCCAGCACCACGTGTCAGCCACATCGGCAAATCGGTCCCATTTTTACCACGTCAGCACCCACGTGTCTTCCACGTCAGCAAACCTGGTAAATTTCACTGAGCCCCCTGAAGTCTCTGAAATTTACATTTTAGCCCCAGAAATTTTTAGAAATTTACAAATCAGTCCATGAGTCAGATTTGGACCAACGAAGTGTCTAATCCACTATTTTAGACCGTTCTGGACGCAACGGTGACCTACGATTTGTGAAATCCAGCCATGATTTTATCCTATTTTCATTTTAAACTTTAAAACTTAAAATGGAAATGGAAGATTCTTCTTCTGGTGCAATGATCAAGCTGACATCAACCATTTACTCCCTCTGAAGACCTCAGAAAATAGATTATTTACAATATAAAGATTTATTTGATGTTATCGAGGTGAAGAGAGTGAGACTAGAATCTGTTAAAGAGTATGACTTTAATAAACTCAATAACGGAACTCTGGGTCAGATTAGACAGTTGATCAGTTACAGTATCTTCCACCACGTGGCACATAATACAAATGCTTAGGAAATGTGGATAAATCTGGAAGACATGTTCCAGGCCAAGACAGCTTGGAATGAAGACTTAATAATGAGGCTTTTGGTAAACCTGAAACTACAGAGTGGAACTTCCGTTGCAGAACACACCAATGAGTTCCAAAACCTGGTGAAATAATTGTCTGCAGTAGACATGCAACTGGCATATGAAGTTCAAGGTCTTTTACTACTCAGTTCTCTTCCTGACAGTTGGGAGACATTGGTGGTTACTCTCAACAACTCAGCTCCAGAAGGAAAACTTACCATGTCTATGGTAAAAGATGCCCTGTCAAATGAAGAAGCTAGAAGAAAATATGTGGGCACAAATCAAACACGAGCCCTTGTCTCGGAGCATCGAGGAAGATAACGAGAGAAAAATCAAGGTAAAAGGAGAGGTAGAAGTAAAAGTATGGGCAAATCCATGGACGAGAGAAAACCTACATATAAGTGCTTCCACTGTGGCATAGAAGGCCGCTTAAAGAAAAATTACCGAAAGCTGCAACGAGAGCAGGTTCAATGCAATTCTCAACTGAAGAAAGATGATGTGAAGACACTAATAGTTACCTCATGAGATGTAGCTATCTGCTCCGGCCAAGAAGAAACATGCCTTCACACCGCAACACAAGATGTTGAATGGGTGGTAGATACTGCAGCATCCTACCACGTCACCCCTCACAGGGACTTCTTCACAACATACAAAGCATGAGAATTTGGAGCAGTGAAGATGAGAAATACCAGTTCTTCTCAAATAGTGAGAATTGGTGAAATTCAGTTGCGGACAAATACATGGTATACAATAACCCTGAATGAGGTAAGACATGTTCCAGAACTTCGGCTAAATTTACTCTCGGGGGTAGCCCTTGACAAACAGGGTTATGCTAGTCACTTTAGCAATGGCACTTGGAGAATGATAAAATGTGTCATGGTCATCGCCTGAGAAAATATTTGTGGAACTTTATACAAGACTCATGTGAAGATATGTGCAGAAAGCCTCAATATAGCTGAACATAAGGCTTCTCAAAATCTGTGGCACCAGAGACTTGGTCACATGAGTGAAAGAGGGTTGTCTACCTTGACAAAGAATGATCTAATCACTGTCTCCAAAAATGATGCTCTAGATCATTGCAACCATTATTTTTTCGGTAAGCAACATAGAGTCTCTTTCAATTTCTCTTCTACAAGAAGATCAGAGTTACTCAGTCTGGTGTACTATGATGTTTGTGGTCCATTTGAGGTCAATTCACTAGGAGGTAATAAATACTTTCTAATTTTCATTGATGATGCTTCTCGGAAGGTATGTGTGTATTTTCTGAAAACAAAGGATCATTTCCTGGACTATTTCAAAATGTCTCATGCCATAGTCGAGCGTGAAACATGGAAGAAACTGAAGTGCATTCGCACAGACAATGAATGCGAGTACATTTCCAGGGAGTTCGATGCCTATTGCGGAGGTCACGACATTCGACACGAAATAAATGTTCCATGCACCCTACAACACAATGGTGTCGCTGAAAGAATGAACCACACTATTATGGAAAAAGTCAAAAGCATGATCAGCATGGCTAAGCTGCCAAAACCATTCTGGGGAGAAGCTGTTCGTGCCGTCTGCTACCTGATCATATATCATAGCATCGGTAAAAAAGTGTGGACACTCAGGCAAACGGTCATTCACTAATACATCATCTCTTCAACTAGTCACCTCGATAACTACTCAGGCTTAGACTTCTAGGATCATGTAGTCAAGTGCTCGTAAGTCTAACTGAGATTAATCCATTCAGGATACCGGAAGAGTGTGTGTCTCGCATTTATCGTTTCTAGGGTTTCCCCCTACAACATTCAATGTCATCACTGGACATATGTCTAACTATCAAAGACTTCTCTCACTCATCTTTTTCATTTTTTTTCTCCCCTCTTTTTTTTTTTTTTTTTTTTGCACTCATTCCACAGAATTCTTCCGTAATCTTCTGATAATGTGGGCTTCGCTCCTTGGGATCCATTCCCGAAACTCAAACTCATGTGGGCCTCAACCCTGGGATTTCTCCTCAATACCAACATCAATGTGGGCATCAACCCTCAAATTAATACCTGAATCTAACACCAATGTGGGCCTCAACCCTCAGATTACTACCCGAATCTAACACCAATATGGGCCTCAGCCCTAGGATTATTACCTGAATCTGATACTGTGCTTTCATTGTTTCTGAATGGCTTGTCTTTGCCGCTTTCTATTTTCTTCTTCAAAACCTGTGAACATAAAACAAAACAAACACAAAAGGAATGCAAAATGGGTTACGTGTATGCATGTATGCATGTGTTTCTTATCCCGTCGGGTTAGGTCTTTCGCAGATTCTCTTGGTGATTGCTCAATCTTCTCTTTTTCCTAACCCAACGGGTATCTATGATGTCTTTTAAAACTACATGTTAGCATGTATGCATGTAATGCATGAAATACACAAGTCTATCAAGATGTTTATACAAGTTGGTCCATTATCATTTTAAAGCATTTAATCATAATATTACTGGGTGCAAACTTGTCCCAGTTGAAAAGGTCCAACAAGTTTATACTTTTGCGATAACATGGCTAAACGACTTCAAATAATAAGAGGCCTAAACACAAAATGGCCCATCGGCATTTTAGAAGCTTTTGGCCCAATTATCAAAGGACACGAACTCGTTCCAGTTTAAATGGCCCAACCAGTTCATATCTCTTGACAAAAAGTCCAATTGAATCCAAATAACGATGGTCCCAAACACAAGCATAAAAGAAATGATTTCCATTGGTCATACAATTAGGGTTCGCATGCAGGTTTAAAAGAATGTAAACAAAGGCTCTCGCTGACGAAGGTTTGCTCACAACTAGGACTCCCCACTCAAGGGTTCGAGCGACCAAGTGAGCGCACCCTTTTTATACCTTACGATACGTGCTAACGAGTTATGGTGTGTGACTGACTGTCAAATGGATTTCCCGTTGTAGATTCCCCAGAGGGAGGGTGGAACGAGGCTCTCTTAAATACCCTAGCCCCTTAGGCTCTTATCGCTTTGTGTCAGGAATAAACAACGAGTCCTCCAAATTAGTCTATCACAATGAGCTACGAGTAGATAATTATCTAGGTGCCTTCACAGCTTTTCCTTATAGAAAGGTAGTGAGTGAAGGAAGACACCAAACCATCACCTAGCCTTAGTAATGCCTTTGATTAAACTCCTTAAACTCACAGTAGACATGGTTAATTAAAGCACAAATCACAAACATTACAAGGCATTATTTCGGGGCCGATTCTCTATCCCCAGTGGAGTCGCCAGACTGTAGGACACAGAAATTGGACGACGTTGTTCCAGGCTCGCGACCCGGTTGGGAGTACGGAGTAGCCTGCGGGGGACTAAACCGGAGAAATAGAATGGAGTCGCCACCCGGTGTGAACCGGGAAAATGATTTAAGGCCGCACTCACCCCTCGCAAGGGAAGACCTCAAACCGTTGGGTTCGAAATGGTCCCTTACTTATGCTACTTGTAATGAAAAGATTTGTACAATAATTTAACCAAGTCTACACAACATACATGTCCAAGAATAACCTAAATATAGTTCGCATTCATAAAAATAAATCCTATGTCTAGGTCATCATGCTTTGAAAGTAATTTTTTATAACGGCAAACACATGATATCACACATCAAACATGCTAAGTAAATAATGATATAAACATACCATAACTTAAATTCATAATGCAAAAGGTAAATAACTAAGTCATGCCCAAAATAAAAATAACATTCTAATAGCCTAATCATGCTCACATACAAGTTTGAGTGGAATGAAACATATGAATCTTTCAAGTGGTACGGGGCATTGTATCCTGAGTGCAAACCATATTACCGTCCATTCGGATTCGGCTATGGAATTTATGTCCGGGTTTCCATCCAATATACCACAAGAAAGATCACATATTCCATTCATCCGAAATCACATCACATATTAAGTCATTATTTCATGTGAACAAATTCCAAATAACATGCTAAACTAATTATTCAAACTAAACACATTTCCTAAGTCATTATTTCATGTAAATAAATTCCAACAACATGCTAAACTAACTATTCATGCTAAACACATAAAATACATTTCCTAAGTCATTATTTCATGTAACTAAACTAATCATTAATGCTAAACACATAAAATACATCTTCTAAGTCATTATTTCATGTGAACCAATTCAAACCATATGCTAATCTAATTATCCATTATAAACATCATAAAACACATCTCCTAAATCATTATTTCATATAAATACATTTAATAATATAAACCCTCAGGTCTAACCTTTTGTGTCGTTCTTTGGAGGTGCGTTATACGGCCGTTGGAAAGGCTAAGACACCACGATTCCACCGGTTCGCTGTTTCAATGTTTTGCTCACTGTTTCACCATTTCGTTCGCTGTTTTGAGTTCATTTCGCTGCGATTTAATTCTCCACACTTGGCTCACTGGTTGGCAGTGAATTATGGGCTGTTTTGGTGAATTTTGAGGGGTATCGGACTACCGTTTGCTCGGTTTCTCAAAGACTTTCAAGTACAGTTTTTGCTCACTGTTTTGATGACTTTGGGGACTGTTTTGAGTGCTTTTGAGCTGCTGTTTTGGGTGAATTTTGGAGGGTTTTTAGGGCAGTTTATTCACTGGTTTGGGGCTAAAATTAGGGTGATTTGGGTGCAATTTCCAGGGGGAAAAGTGGCGTGAACTGCAGGCTTAATTTAGGGGCTGTTTGGCATGTGAAAGTGGACTGTTTGGCGTGTTTGAGCTGCTGGAATGAGGGTTGTTTGCTGCTGGTTTGTGGTGTCAGTTTGGGGCTGGAATGGAGTCAGAATTGGCGTGAGAATGGGGCTGGAATGGGAGCCTATTTCAGCGGCTAAATGGCATGAACAATAGAGGCAAGATGGAGGAAGCTTGGACGCCAAAATGAAGGCTGACTTGGAGGGCAGAATTGGCGTGACTTCTAGGGAGGATGGAGAGCAATTTTTGTTCTTCCAAATGCTAAGTGTTTGCTTGGTATTTTTGCTTGATGTGTATTGATATGCGCTAGGGGTTCCAAGGTGGAAAATGATGGTTTATATAGGCAAATGGGATAGTGGAGGTGTGGGTGTGAATGAGTGAGGTATGGGTTTAAATGAGTGAGGTGTGGGTTTGAATGAGTGAGGTATGGGTGAGGTACGGGTTTGAATGAGTGAGGTGTGGGTTTGAATTATGTGTTTGTTATTTATTTATTATTTTGTCAAAGTGGGGTGGAATGGTTAAAGTAAGTTTGGTAGATGGGTAAATCATGTTTGAATAGTGTAAAGAAGGGTAATTTTAGTGTCATGGGCGTGGGCTTAATGGATGATGGGCTTGGTGTTTGATTTATTTTGGTTTCATGGGCTTTGGATGTGGGTTTAGGTGTTTAGGTGGGCTTAGAATGGTTTGCGGTGATTTTGGGTTAAAAGATACGTTTTGAAACGAACATTCAACAAGCGAACTCCGAGCGAACTTAGCGAATCAAAACCAAAATGTGTCAACTCTTGTCTTTGCCTTTCCGACGACCGTTTTCCGCGACTTCCACGACTAAAAGGTAGTGCCTCCGTATGAGACTCATCATCGGGTTTGGTATGCAAAAATGCAATGCCTACACTCCCGCATGGCATGAAGGCACTGAAGAATAAATGAGTGTTCAAACTCAAGAAAGATGTCAGTGGAAATGTGGTGAAACACAAAGCTCGGCTAGTAGTCAAATGATTCCAACAGAAAAAAGAAATTGACTTTGATGAAATATTTTCACCAGTGGTAAAAATGGCTTCAATCCGAGTTATCCTAGGATTGATAGCCATTTTGAACTTAGAGCTTGAATAGATGAATGTCAAAATAACATTTCTTCATGGTGATCTAAATGAAAAAATCTACATGGAGCAGCCATAAGATTTCAAGGTTTCAGGAAAAGAAAACCTTATTTGTAAGCTGAAAAAGAGCCTGTACGGGCTCAAGCAAGCACTGAGGCAGTGATACAAGAATTTTGACTCGTTCAAAGTGGGTGAATGATACAAAAGAACTGCAGCATATCAGTGTATATACATTCAAAGGTTTTCAGATGGAAATTTCATTGCTCTTCTACTATATGTGGACGACATGTTGATTGTTGGACAAGAAGCAGCGAAGATCAGCTAGCTGAAGAAGGAACTCTCTAAGTCTTTTGACATGAAAGACTTAAGACCAGCTCAACAGATTTTGGGAATGGAGATAGTTCGTGACATACCGAACAAAAAGTTATGGCTTTCACATGAGAGTTATATTGAACGGATAATCAGGATATTCGGTATACAAAAAACCAAACCAGTCAGGGTTCCGCTAGCGCACCATTTCAAACTAAACAAGAGTTCGTGTTGGGGTTTTAGGGAAAGGGCGCATCGGAAGCGCAGTTCGGGCGAAATCATATTTTAAAACTTTTTCAAAATACCGAATAAATTATTTAATATCTAATATGAATAATTTATTCATATTTCACCTAAACCTATTTATTCGATATCAAGTAGCGATATAAATTGAATAGAAACTTCACAGAACTTTTACGAAAAATGGTTTTCTGCAAAATGACGCAAAACATATTTTTGACCGAACCGACTATCCAACACTTATGGGGACTGCCCATGTCAGCCCCAATAGTGTCAGGACAGTTCATGGGATGCCCTAACAGTGAAGAACTCACTGTTTGGACAGCCGTCACCGGTTGGCTCAAAAGTCACCCGGTAACGCCGTTTTCGCTTATTTCAACTGCGAAATACTTTCCGGCAATTGTTTCAACTCCCAAAACACATCCAATACATTCATATGACATCAAATTCATCACATAATTTCCAGTTTCATCAGATCTGATCCAGAATCAAAATTTAACAATTTCCATGCTTTAAATCCAAATTTTCAAGATTAATCTAATTAATCAAGACACCAACTAAAGTCACCACATATGAACAACCCAAGAAAAATTCTAGGTGCCATAAGAGTGGTCATAACACTCTATAATAGCAACTCATCATCAAATAATCAATTTGGATACAAATTACACTAATTTCACCCAAATCTACTTCACACATGTAATATAACTTCCAATCCATCATCCACAACCAAAAGCCCTAATTTTTCATATTTGAAGGAACCCTAGAACCTTTCTAAATCATCAAGAAACAAGAAATCAAATTTCTAAGCTTAGGGTTAAGTAGATTACCTTTTAATCACTTGAAATACCAAACTTTTTTCTTGATTTTCCTTATTTTCTTCATGGATTCTTCAAACAAAACTTTGAGACCCATCTCTTTGTGACTCACGGCCATGGAGGTTAGGTTAAGAAAGAAGAAAACATTTTCCCTCTTTAATTAGAAGAAACCGACTTTTGGGGCCAAATATGTCATTTTTGGATTTTAATTTCATTAAATTAAAATCAATAAAAGATAAGATATAAGGTGGACAAATCAAATTTGGACACTTAAGCTTAGTAAATCATGACATATGCCACCAATAATAATTGGATAAATTTCATAACATTTATGAAAAAAGTTTATTAATTAATCATTTAAATATTTAACAATTAAATATTCAAATAATCAACTAATATAATTATTATTATATATGTATTTTTATTTACAATAAATAACAAATACATATATTTATGTCATGTGTCAAAATCTCATTTGACGATTAATTAATGTGTATCTAATCGTATTATGTATCAAATACAAATACACAATAATTATTAACGGACAAAATCTCATAATGCATGTGTTATCGTTTAACCGATTAAACGATATGAATTAACTCATTTAATCCGGTGAAGTATTATGAATAATTTGTATTATTCATATTGAGTTTCTCAAGTGCTCAACGAATAGACTTCATATTGTGAGACTCTCTAAGTTTAGGTTTATCCATCACGAAATCCAATTTTGTGTCCATAATCCACACACTCATGGATTATGACGACCACAGATAATCCCGCTAAACTATGCAAGTCGGTGTCATAGCATACGTATAATCCCTCTGTCACAGGCTATCCATATTATACCTGGGGTATAGATAAAAACGTCAAACTCGTTCGGTATAATATAGTCGACTTTCAATTTACGATATTTAAATAACACTTGGAACTTATTTCCAAAGTTATACCACGGTAATGAATTTACTAGATCGTAAACATGTGCGGATGCCTATGTCATGTACACAGGACTAACGATCGTATCTTGATACGCACTGGATGTCATGAGCATCAGTCCACACTCAACGAACAGGCGGATATCTGATCATGAATAGATCGTTAACGTGACTGTCATCAAAGTGTGGAGGATAACTCATATATCTCATTGTGGTATCTCAAGTCAAATGACCATGCTCGCTCAACTCGTGAATATTCTTATTGACGTTGGTGTACCATCTATTAGGAAATCTTCAGTGAGTCGTTCAGTGTCTTATCAAATAAACACCTACATGTCTATACGAGTCTCCCGAGACTCATGGTTCACTGGGATAAACCATCGGACCAAGTCACGATATACGACATGTACTAGTCTCAGTGGATTTTACTTACCGACTTGTGTTAGTAAATCTTGAGCAGAAACTTTATTTAAGGATATACATCTTATAGTGCGCTTCCCAATGTCAATTAGAAACTACATTGTAACTGCGCACTATATTGTAAATCCTAAGGTCTTTGTCTAATATACACGTATCACTAAACCAGATTTAGTTTCGATATAATCGTAATCAGATATTTAATCGTAATTAGATCGAATAAGTGTATAAAAGACAAGGGTGTTACGATTAAATTAATAATATTATAGAAAATAGAATTGCTCGTATTTATGAATCGGACATAAATACGATCCGGATTGACATTCCGAGCACCAACCCTAACAGTTCGTGCCCCTCATTCAATAAAGAGATAGATGAGATGTCATCGATACCATATTCTTCAGCAGTTGGAAACCTAATGTATGCAATGGTATGTGTCAGGCCAGATATTGCTCACGCAGTTGGTGTAGTAAGCCATTTTCTCTCTAACTCATGAAAAGAACACTGGGAGACAGTCAAATGGATTCTCAAAGTACTCAAGGGTACATCGAAGTTATGTCTATGTTACGGGGGAGCTGATCCAATCTTGGAAGACTATACAGAATCATATATGGCAGGAGATCTTGATAGTAGAAAATCTACATCAGGTTTCATCTACACTTTTGCAGGGGGAGCTGTGTCATGACAGTCAAGATTACAGAGGTGTATTGCATTATCCACAACAGAAGCTAAGTACATTACAGCAGCGAAAGTAGGAAAAAAAATATTGTGGTTAAAGTGTTTTCTCCATGAATTAGGGATTAAACAAACATAATACAAGATACATTGTGACAGTCAGAGTGCTCTAGATATGAGCAAGAACTCAATGTATCATTCTCGAACGAAGCACATCGATATTCGCTAGCATTGGATACACGAGATGATGGATCAACAACTACTGAGACTAGTGAAGATCCATACATATGAGAATCCAGCTGACATGTTAACAAATGTGGTTACTCGAGACAAGCTAGAGTTGTGCAGAGACATAGCCGGGATAGCTGTAAGATAATGATTGTTTCGGATGCAGCTGGAGGGGGAAAATTATAAAGTCCGGCTGCATGAGCTGCATGGAAGCTTCCTGCCATGATTCCAGCTTCCTTGCATGA
This sequence comes from Zanthoxylum bungeanum, assembly GCA_019454045.1. NCBI lineage: Eukaryota > Viridiplantae > Streptophyta > Magnoliopsida > Sapindales > Rutaceae > Zanthoxylum > Zanthoxylum bungeanum. The sequence continues at coordinate 36,712 of SKCR01038934.1, read as the reverse complement.
ATCACCTGCTGCCATGCATCCATGAGAAAGCCTCCAAGCCAACTTTCGGTGGAGTTGAAAAATGAAGAAAACAAACAAAGCAATTTTTGGTGACTACTGTAGCTTTGTTGAATTTTTTGAGCATGATGAATGCTATAAATACAGGGCTCATTCTTGAGCTTAGGGCATCCCAAATTTGAAAGCTTCAACTGTAGAAAGCTTTGAGAGTGTTAGAGAGTGAAAGTTTTTTTGTAAAGTTTAAACACTTTGTATTCTATTTTTGTAAGTAATAGAGTTTCGGTTTTTCCTTGAAATACTGCAGTCTTAGCATCTATACGTCAAAATATATAATCAATCATTATATAAAAATAAAAATAAAAATTTGTGATGATAATATTATGTCTATTTGCCAAAAAACATAGCCTTTAATGAAATTTGCTGCAAGAGATTTAAAGTGTTCAAAGATAAAATGATACTGAGACAACTATTATAAGTAGCGATAGACTGGACACTAGTGCAATGCCAGCTGGGAAACTTCAACTGGCAATAAAAGATAAACTTGACAGTGACACACAACTTTGGAATTAACTAACCAAGCTAGGTTTATAACAATAAACGATTAAGATTTAGTTTTTATTCATCATAAATTATTTTAATAAATTCAATTCAGAATCAAATCAAAATTCCCTAACTCAACGAAAATAAATAAAAATTGATCCAAAAACAAAGCATATATAATCTGCTATCCCAGAAGCCTTTTGTCAGATTTGATAATTCTAAAATTTCCCGAATTAATCAGACAACAGGCTACACATATCCGGAACTTTCTCTATACACACCAAAAATTTTAACACAGCCCGGGCCCAAGCCCTTTGTCTTGTATGTTCACTTGGCACATGGCCAAACTCCTTTTCAACAGAGTATGCGTAAGTGAATTGGTCACTATATTTCAAATGGACCAAAAGTATATCAATGACTTATCCAAAACAAAATTGCAAAAATAACAAAATAAATAAATAAAATTGCCCTCCTGAGTGGTCTTGAAAAATTGAAATTGGTCATAAAATCTCTTACAAGTTGCTCAAATTTGTCAAAAATCTTAATGGGGTCACTCTTTAGGTGGTCTAGTCACCCAGTGTATTAGTTCAAAATGCATAGCCTATAAAAATGAATTCATTTCTATGAATTTTTCTCATCAGATTTTTGATTCCTTTTGTGTCACTCTTTTATGAACCATTTCCTTTTCAATGGTATGTTCCAAAAAAGCTATTTTACACAGCTGGCAAAGCTGATGAAAATTGACTCCAAATTTTGCTAAATTTACAGATTGTTCACACACATCATTACTTGCGAGATTCTTTTTATCCTTTACTCTTTTTTTTTTTTTTTTTTTCGAAAACATACCGTGAAATCACCTGAAACGAGGACAGGTAAAATTTCCACCTGTCCCACGTTTTTTACAAAAATCCACAATAAGCACATAAAAGTTTAATAAGGTCCATAATACTAAATTCCCATCAAGTTTGAGCACAACTAACAATAAATAAATAAAACGATTTAAAACTATATACACATACATAATCTAAACAACAAAACAGAGATTCCCCTGTTTTTCCATATGAATTAAATAAATATTTACCTGTAATATTGTAACAAAATTAAAATGACTCAACGAGACAGAGCCGAAAAGCAACTCTCGGATCGAACCAGCGGCGAAGCCTTGATCTGTTCAATATGAGGCAGAACGCTACTGGAATTGGAACGAAAGGCAGGAGGGGAATTAGAATCCAAGCTTCTTCTCAGGATTCTTCCCATAACAGAGATTGGGTGCTCTGTTTTACTCAGAGACAGAGGAGTAGATGATCTGAAGTCCTTGCAAAAACTGACGTGCCGGTCGAGGGCTTCTTCGGTGGAGATGAGCGTATCTGATCTCAGCACCTCGTCCTTCACAGCTTCAGCACAAAGCCCGCATATCCAGCGCCCCTTGTAACGATCCCTCACCCGCTTAATATAAGCAGGGGTGCAATCCTCTGTGAACCCACATGAGTCGCATTTCACTGATTGAACTTCCACTTGAGGACTCTGTTTTGGTGCATCTGAGCTTGAAATTGCCATTATTTTTTGCTGAAGAACATTGAACTTGAAACTCTCTCTGCCACTTTGATTATTTTTTTTTCGTTTTTTCTTTTCAAATTATATTATATGTAGCTGTTATATAAATATTATGGAAGGCAAAGGATGGAAGGAAGAGAGATTTATAAATGATAAAAGCAAGCGGTGTATGATTTGTCCTTTCCTAAAATGCAAAATGTTTCCATGTTAGTGGTTTTGTCATGAGACTCTTATTTATTAATGTTTTATTCTACCCGAAGTTACAAAATATGGTCAAAATTTCTAACCTCTTTCCCATATCTGTCACATATCAGAGGTTTTCATGTATCGCATTCAGGTACTTGGAACAGGTGAGTGAGAAATTCTATTTTATTTGAATTAGGATCTTAATATATAGTATAATGATGATATAAGATTGCCAATTCAATCTTTAACAATCTATATTTTGTATTGTGATTAGATGATAATGCCAAAGAAGGCAAAAACTTACATGAGACTTACTCAACGCACTCAATCAATGATTGCATGACATGTGTTAATAATTTTTGCTCTCTATTCTTATTGGTTAATTTAGAATTTAATGTGTATATGTCAAAATTTTAGACGTACCACATCATTCGTATGCTTGTCCCACACAAGTCTTTGACAATGAGAGAAAAAAACAGGAGAAGATCCATGTCCATTTTATTTATCGTTGAAGGAATATTATGATCTATTCGTCTCACGTTGATTTAGTTTGAGATTAGTTAGTGGTTTATTAACCTTTTGGCACCCTTTCCTGTAAGAAGTTTGTATACAAATAAAAGAAGTAGTCTCACGTCAAAAAAGGAAATGGAAAATACAATATTTATAAGTGTTCACTTGACACTCATATTAAATGAAAAAAAGAGTTTGGGCTTGGATGTGTGGTTGGATTATGAGTTTGGCTTTGCATATTTAAATATATTTAATATATTTAAAATAATCAAAAGATTGGGTTTGGGCCTTGGGGAAGAGAAATGTCAAAGCAGAGCAATATGTTTTGTTTTCTTTATTTTTTCAATAAGAATAAACACCAAGTAAATTCGTCAGGGGTCGAAATTTCAATACATAATTTTGACTTACAAATTGTTTTATCGTGGTGGCAGACATCCATCGAACTACACGCACACGAATATAGGTGAATTTATGCTATAGGATATCGCGTTATATGCTAGCCTCAATCATCGATACAAGTCAGTTTATTTTTATTGATTTTCATTATTTGCACTGTCAATATATTTTATTTTGTTGATATATATAATAAGAATTTATCTATTATTATTTATTGCATTCACTTTTTGTTCTAGAACACTCCATACAAGCCGATTTTTAAGAATGATTCATACCCATACATTTGTTACAAATAGTATGGTATCAGAACCAACGCCATACCTCCTCATTGCAATTGTGCGGGGTAGGAGATTACGTCGATATTACATGTTTGGCGGAGAATAATTGAATAGTGCAAAATTTAGCGTGTGTAGGCACTAAAATTACGGAGCGTGGCAAAATTTTATGGTTTATTTATTTATCCAATCTTGACTTAATATAGTATTAAGTATTAACTGATGGTTTATAAAAATCTTAGACATCCTCTACTTATAAATCAACTTTTAAGAATGAGTTATAGTGTGGTTTCATAACATAAATGAGTCAAGGATACAACAAATATTTATTTGTAAGTATAAGGTAGACATTGTCTTTATTGGACACAGTTTTGTGAGGTATGGTAGGCAGATTCTTGAGTCTTTGTTTGTAAGTGTGGGGTAAATCTCGCTTATGGCTCCACACATTTTTTAGCTAATTACCTCGGATTATACTCTAATGGTATGAATTTAGACTGTCGCTATCTATTTGCAGTGAAAAACGTTTCACTCGGAAGATTAAGTTTATGAGTGTAATATTGTTTTTTTTTATATTTTTTTCATAATAGAATGAATCATATTAATCATGGAGAGGTAAACAGACCATCACTTATTATTCCCATTCTTGATAAAAATTTTAAGGCTCTTAATTTAATTATATAATTTTTTCATTATTATATTCTTTGTTGTTTTAAAAAAAAAAAAACCATGTTGATGGTGTTTTTCGGGCACTATGTTATTTAAACAACACGACAGGGGTAAAAGGGGTAACTCCATTGATCGAGACCGTTAAAGCCGACCCGACAACTTGACGGTAAGAGGCCGAGCACTTTATACTAAATGGCCGAGCACTTGAGATCGGATAACCGAGCATTATCAGATCGACAGCAGCATTCTCAGTTCAAATGGCTATCATGACCGACCTCATGAAGACCGAGCACATGACGAGGCGTGCTCAGGAAGATAAAGCATCCTATTCTTGCGGAAAAGGGATAAGTTGTCATACTTTAAAGGGGTAAAGTAATAACTTAATATCCTAATAGGATAAAGGAAGTAAATGTAGTTTTGATTAGGAATCCTTATGGGAAAAGGGAATAGTTTTAACTAGGAATCCTGATAGGAAAAGGAGACCATCTCCAAATTGGGAAATCTTGTACAAATAGGAATCTGATTTCTTCACCATTATAAATAGGAGGGTAGAGTGAGTGTAGAAGGACAAGTTGAAGGCAACATCTGAAAATCATCACAAGAGTGGGAGATTAGAATCAAAAAGTTCTGATTTGTAAGAACAAAGAGGCCCGAGAGGCATATTTGAGCAATAAAAGAGTACCACCCTGTTATTGTCCGTGGACGTAGGTCGGACCAAGATCCGCCGAACCACGTTAAATCTCCTTGTCGATTGGTGCATTATCTGTCTTTTGCTAAATTTGCTTTTGGTCACCCATAACCAAACAAATTCACTATTGAGGGAGGATTAGTCTCGGGAGTGATATTCCCGTATTGCCCCTGAGACCAAAATCAGCCGTCAACAGTTGGCGCCGTCTGTGGGGAACTCTACGAAAAGCAACTCGCGTAATAAGACAAATGGCGGAAGGCGGAAACCAACAATCATCAGGGGGCTCGGCTGCGGACTGGATGGAAAAGATCGAGGAAAACCTTAGGAAGGAAAGGGAGGAAAACCAAACTCTACTAAAAACCATAGTAGACCGGTTGGAAAGGATGGAAGGAGCACGCGACGGAAAATTCGAGGCCGGGACTAGCCGGCGAAGGAGTGAGATAGCGGAAGGAAAGAGAATTGTTGATACAAGCGAAGACGACAGACCTCAAAGGAGGGAACCCTACAGGGTGAGATCCGTGGTAGTACAAAGGGATTCCCAAACCGAGGACACATGGGAGGAGGAAGATGACAAATCATCACCAGACTCCTCCTACGATAGCCCTCACAGTACCTGAGAGAGAGGGAAAGAACATACCGAAAAGGTGCGGGACGACGCCGACCCTGAGAAACGCCGCTCCCAAGATAGCGGAAAGAAAAGAAACCTCAGAGGGCGGCATGGAACCAGGGACAGCGGTATGAAATCTTGGTTACGGGAGGAGCTGGTCAAATGGGGAGTATACCCCAACGCAAACAGAGGGGATATCCAAGACGTCAAAGATGAGTCCCCCCTCACGGAGGAAATAAAATCGGAGAAATTCCCGAAGAGATTTAACATGCCGACCATGACACCGTACAAGGGCCATACCGACCCTAAAACCCACATTGAAAGTTTCACCCTGCTGATGGAGGTGCAAGGGGTAACAGGGGACGCCATCTGCAAAGTGTTCCCCCTAACTCTGGCCGGACCAGCCATTCTATGGTACAGGAGCTTAGCCCCAAGAAGCATCAGCAGCTTCACACAACTGAAGAAGTCATTCATACGACACTTCAAGGGGGATTGTGTCCCCAGAAAGACGATTAGAGAACTCCGGCTCATGAAGCAAGGAGACGATGAACCTCTGAAGATATTTATTGAAAGGTACCATAATATGGTACTCGAAGTCGGAGGGTATGAATCCCCTGAAGCCCTGGAAAGCTTGAAAGGAGCCTTGAGGGTCGGAAGACTCTGGACCTACCTAAGGATCCAGGACACCCCGGACTACGCCACCGCCCTGGAGGTGGCCCGGAAGTTCGTTTCGTTAGAGAACGAAGAGAAAGTGTCCCGGAGGGAACAACATCAGGGATAGAACCACAAGGGAGGGCGCCCAACGCCGAACAGAAAAAGAATCCAGAAGACCACCCCCGAAACACAAAGAATTCAAGCCACTGCACCGGGACAATCAGGAGAGAAGAGCGCCGACCCAAGTAAACCACGTGGTCAGGGAAGATGCATACATTCCCCTAAAAAAACCACTGGGACAAATTGTCATGGAGATCCAGGGGAAAGGCCTCTTAGTGGAACCCGACCAAAGGAGGTTCCCCCCGGACAGAAGGAACCAAAAGGCTTATTGCATACCCACAAACTCCAGAGGACATGCAACGGACGGATGTAAAGATCTGCGAGAACAAATGGAGGATCTAGCACGAAACGGGTATCTGAACAAATACATTGACCACGAGGTTATGACGACCAGACAAAGGCATGTGGCCGCCAATTCAACTGAAAAAGGGCAGTTTGTCCCCAAAAACATAAATAAAACTTTCTCCTTTCAAAAGAAGGTTCTCGGCCACTTTCTTAAAACATAAATAGAAAGACCTACTCAAAAACCGGGGACAAACTTAGCACCTAAATACAAAAAGAAACGACCAAGCAATAAAGACTTGGGCAGCTCGGGGCTTGACCTTGCCCCACCGAGGTCATTCAGTTATCCGGCTCGGGATCGGGCTACGTCCCACCGAGTCATGCACGTTGGTCTGAGGACAGAACACTCCCTCAGAGCCAAGTACGTCTTTCGGCTCGAGGCTGGATTGCGTTCCGCCGAGGCCCCTTCATTAATCAGCTCGAGGCTGGATTTCGTTCCGCCGATGCTATATTCAGCTCGGGGTCGGGTTACGTCCCACCGAGTCATGCATATTGGTCTGGGGACGGGACATTCCCCCAGAGCCAAGTACCTCTTTCAGCTCGGGGTCGGGTTACGTCCCACCGAGACATGCTCATTAGTCTGGGGACGGAACATTCCCCCAGAGCCAAGTATCTCTCTAGCTCGGGGTCCGCAGGGACATACCCGATGTAACGGATCCGTGGGAAGCATAGCACAGGGAGGGATATACCCATGTGGCGATTGCTTACTCCAGTGTTACCGAACATAAGGAGGAACATGTCCTTAATGTGTGTCGAACACTCTTCTGATCCTCACCTACCCGATGTAATGGATCCGTGGGAAGCATAGCACGGGGGATAATGACACCCCCGTGACGATTGCTAACTCCAGTGATACCGGGCCTAAGGAGGAACATACCCTTAGTATCCCGGACACTCTTTGATCCATTCATCATCCGGATCCGCGGGAGGCACAGCACGGGGAGGCGTAAACCCCTGTGGCGTGTGCCTACTCCAGCGTGGTAAGGAGGAGCCCTCATACAATACACAGGCTCCCGAGCGAACCGACGTGTAGAGGATGTGCCCTTACCGTTCATACGCTCTTCTGATCCGAATCCTGGTTCGCCGGGACACTGAATTGAAAGATTCAGAATTGTGTTTTGGAGGCCTCGGGCAGGACGCTGTTTCGAGGCATCCGTGCTGTTGTTTACACTTGTGAAAAGTTTTACTTTGGGACAAGTGCTAAGTCACCCCCACCTTTTGATTTTACCTTCAAAGGTTTTGTTTTTATTTTTTCGCCGGTCTGGCAGAGGGACGCCCATGCCAGATTCGGTAGGGCTTCAAAGGTTGATTCACTTCCCTTCTGAATAAGTCCCAGGGATTAATCGGCTCGGGTCTGGATTTCGTTCCGCCGAGGCCACTTGTTTATTCGGTTCGGGGCTGGATTCACTTCCCTTCGGACTGGGGACGTAACATTCCCCCAGGTCCAAGTGTCTTTCTCAGCTCGGGGTCGGGCGATGTCCCACCGAGTCTACCCTTTGGACTGGGGACGTAACATTCCCCCAGGACCAAGTGATTTTTACAGCTCGGGGTCGGGGATGTCCCACAGAGTCTGCCCTTTGGACTGGGGACGTAACATTCCCCCAGGACCAAGTGATTCTTACAGCTCGGGGTCGGGCGATGTCCCACCGAGTCTGCCTTTGGACTGGGGACGTAACATTCCCCCAGGACCAAGTGATTCTTACAGCTCGGGGTCGGGCGATGTCCCACCGAGTCTGCCCTTTGGACTGGGGACGTAACATTCCCCCAGGACCAAGTGATTCTTACAGCTCGGGGTCGGGCGATGTCCCACCGAGTCTGCCCTTTGGACTGGGGACGTAACATTCCCCCAGAACCCAAGTCTCTCACTCAACTCGGGGTCGGGTTACGTCCCACCGAGTCAGCCCTTTGGTTCTGGGGACGTAACATTCCCCCAGAACCCAAGTCTTTCGCTCAGCTCGGGGTCGGGGTACGTCCCACCGAGTCAGCCCTTCGGACTGGGGACGTAACATTCCCTCAGGTCCAAGTGCCTTTCACAGCTCGGGGTCGGGTTACGTCCCACCGAGTCAGCCCTTGGGACCGGGGACGTAACATTCCCTCGGGTCCAAGTGTCGTTCTCAGCTCGGGGTCGGGTTGCGTCCCACCGAGTCAGTCCTTCGGACTGGGGACGTAACGTTCCCCCAGGCCCGAGCATCTCTCACAGCTCGAGACAGGATCACATGCCACCGAGCACATCATCGTTAGCTCAGATGCAAAAATTTTCTCCTCACAATCGAGATTGGATCAGTCAGAGTCAGGACCCCCAAATCTCTGGTACAGATATTACAGATGATGAGTCATTTTTAGTTTGGACAACAAGAGGAACTTCATCTCCTGATGGAACGACCCAAGTAAGCAATTTGCTTTGAGGTGGAGAATCATTCTGAATAGAGTCAGCATCTCCAATAACCGAGGATATGAAGATAGAAACAGAAGACTTAGTTGATGGAGAAGACAATTTCTCTGTGATTTCTGGAACGACCACCAGCTAGGCGATCAGCACACCATCTTTTTTTATAGTTCCCGGCATCAACTGACAAACTCGTTGTTACCGAGAACTAGGGGACAGATGTTGATGGTGTTTTTCGGGCACTATGTTATTTAAACAACACGACAGGGGTAAAAGGGGTAACTCCATTGATCGAGACCGTTAAAGCCGACCCGACAACTTGACGGTAAGAGGCCGAGCACTTTATACTAAATGGCCGAGCACTTGAGATCGGATAACCGAGCATTATCAGATCGACAGCAGCATTCTCAGTTCAAATGGCTATCATGACCGACCTCATGAAGACCGAGCACATGACGAGGCGTGCTCAGGAAGATAAGCATCCTATTCTTGCGGAAAAGGGATAAGTTGTCATACTTTAAAGGGGTAAAGTAATAACTTAATATCCTAATAGGATAAAGGAAGTAAATGTAGTTTTGATTAGGAATCCTTATGGGAAAAGGGAATAGTTTTAACTAGGAATCCTGATAGGAAAAGGAGACCATCTCCAAATTGGGAAATCTTGTACAAATAGGAATCTGATTTCTTCACCATTATAAATAGGAGGGTAGAGTGAGTGTAGAAGGACAAGTTGAAGGCAACATCTGAAAATCATCACAAGAGTGGGAGATTAGAATCAAAAAGTTCTGATTTGTAAGAACAAAGAGGCCCGAGAGGCATATTTGAGCAATAAAAGAGTACCACCCTGTTATTGTCCGTGGACGTAGGTCGGACCAAGATCCGCCGAACCACGTTAAATCTCTTTGTCGATTGGTGCATTTATCTGTCTTTTGCTAAATTTGCTTTTGGTCACCCATAACCAAACAAATTCACTATTGAGGGAGGATTAGTCTCGTGAGTGATATTCCCGTATTGCCCCTGAGACCAAAATCAGCCGTCAACAAACCCCATCTCATATCTTTAGCTAGAAATCATTATTTACCTTTTTAATAATCAAAACCCAAATAAGATAAAAATATTAGGCCCCAAATCATTTCAAGTGTGGACAAATTTTAGGGTCCCAAATTTTTTAAATATTATTATTAATTAATAATTCAAATTAATTTAGGATCTCATATTCAAGTACTCGTCTAATACCTTCCAAACCTCAAAATATTAATGAATTTCAGAATTTAGAAATATAACGAATTTTGTGAAGGTAGTTTGCTAAATGGAATTCGACATTGGCTGTGATTAGGATGTAATGGGGTCACTAATTTTTTGGCAAATACCTAAAGCTGTGTAAAGCACACTCACAGCCTAAGGAGTAAGCACAAGTCAGCATATACAAACTCATGCTTTTGATGAATACTAATAAAATTTGGATTTAATGTTGAGTTAAATCGTGTTAATTTTATTGAAAAAATAGTGAGGTTCTGACCCTACTATCGTTATGGGGAATATGTATAACTATAATACTCTAAGACAAGTACTATAATATTGTTGCCATGGCTAAGTTCATATACCAAGTCTATCATAATCAACCACACTTTTAATAGAAGTTTGAACATCAACATGCACGCCCAATGCACACCGTGTGTCGCATTACTGTTACATGTTCGAACGTGTTCGGTATGTGTCTTCATTGGAATTGACTTGCAAATGTCCTGACACATGTAGCTTAAACACGACAACTCTCATATGACTTGAAACCTTCATAAACGACTTCTAAATGATGTCTAATTACTCTGAAATCTTTAAGACTCGTTTCAATTCAATTGAACAATGTTTAACACGAAATTAACCAACACTTATCGTAGTTTTTTGTAGAAATATCTATGTTGCAAATATATATCTACATAATGCATGATCATTAATCAAAAGGGAACAATTTAGTTATGATATTTAGTTGACCTTCATAAAAATATATATATATTTCATGAATTATGTGTTTAGTATATACGGCAAAACTTAACTGAGAATTACCTTTCTTCATATTTTTCTATGATCTATGATAACTTTGTTTAAAAATTTAGGCACCATATCTCTTCCCAATATTTTTTGAGAAATAAATTTTTTTCTCAAAATTTTTGAAATGCACATATATTTCCCTATAATGAGTTTTTTATTTATTGGTATTTACAATACTTTCATATCAGAAAATTAGTTTTTCTCATTTTTTTTGATAATTTGATTGTCTCAGATTAAGTCAAATTTATTTTCAAATAATGAAAAGAAAATCATAATATTATTTCTTAATTAATTTATATGAATTTTAGAAATAGAACTTATAGACATAATTTTCAAAGTGTGCGCCGCTAAAAATGAATTTTTAAAATCAATCAATATTAGCTAAATAGTAAATGACCAAAGTAAAAAAATATATAAAGTGAGGTGGCCAAAGCATAAATATTTTAAAGTAATAGGATAAATTTTAAACAGAACGCTGCTTTCTGTTTTAAATCAATAAATAATATGAAAAAAGTAAAATGTTTTGAGAATTGCAAAATGATAAAATCAATGAGTCCTATATATCCTAAACTATATATGTAATAAAAATCAAACACTAATGAGATTCCTAGCAAAGAGCTTCCACGACAAGCCTCTTGGCAATGGATGAACAGGTAGTAGCACCAAGCTTTGCTTCAGTGACTTGAATGGAACACTTGTCCCTGCCAACACATTCCTTCTCAATCACCGGCAACACATCTCTTTTAGCTTCACAGCTTCCTTTCTCATAAGCCCCGCATTCACCTTTTGGATCCCCAAAACTGGCATACTTAATTTCTGTGATTGGTCTCCCTTCGCATGAAAGTTCCATTGTCTTATTCTCATATCCATGCCCACATGCTCTTCCCACAACTACTGTCTCCATCCTTACTTTCCATGGGTTGCCCCCAAATTCTTCAAACAAAACCAATGTGTTCTCATCATCATTAACCCAAGATCGTGGAATATGATACCTTTAATAATTTTACACACAAAAATAAAAATAAATTAGAAGTTATCAAACAGTACTGTTATTAGGTAATATTAATTTCTCACCATATCTGAGAAGGATTGCCGCAATTGGACACACACTTGTCCCCATTATAAGGACCGCGGTAATCACAAGTTTCCAGGCTGCAACCATCTTCTTCAGCAAGATAAGTTGGCCAGTAACGACCTATGTTATGACCATTAACCCAAGCAATGCCTTTGCCCATGCCCTGTAAATTCACAGCAACTGGGCTATGTTCTAATGGAGCTTTGAAACTAGTCTTGTACCAAGTCATTCTTCTGTTTGATGGCACATTTTCAGCTGACCATGCTCCTGTGGAATTAGCTGCCTTGGCATTGTAAAATTTCTTATCATCTATTCCATGCAACCCTACTTTATATGTCCATTTGTGAGATGACAAATTTTTGGTCACTGTCTCATCTCCCTGTGTCCCTACCAACACAACCGGACCAGGAATTCCATTCGCTACCATGTCGAATTTGCTTCCATAATTCTGTCACAACAAACCAGATTGATTTTTGACCATAACAAGGGGGGGAAATACAAGTAAAATTTGTAGCAAAAATTGTTATATAAATACCTGTAAGCCAATTGTTACACTCAGCATTGAAATTTGATTTTTGCCTGGAGTTAACTTGACTGGTCTCTCATATACGTCATTGGAGACTCCATATTTGGTCCACTGTGCCCCTGAAAATAAATGTAACAAGTGTTTATTTATAATCAAAAGTTACATAAGATATAATATAAAAATAAATCATGTTCAGTTACCAAGGTATTGTCCATTAACATAAGCATGAAGTACTTGGCCACTGCTATGAACTCTCAATGTGTTATTGCATTTCAAGATTGGATCATCAACCTTAAGGTCCACACTGATAAGAATGCAATTAAGATAAATAAATTGTTACATTTACCAGATAATATTGTTTAACTGAAGATTAATTAATTATTAAGTAAATTACTTACTTTGTCATGTACCAGAGGTAGTCAGTAAGATCATTGAATGATTTTTGATCAGTGAGTGAATGTGAAGAGAAGTGACCATGTCCTTTAATAACAGTGGAACCAATAGACTCAGGCCTCCAAGTCCATTGAAGAGAAGTTGAATCATCATCAGCTTTGTTTGGCTTCTTCACCTTAATATTTGTCTGAGTGTTCACTTTCGCTGAGTTGAATTCTTCTGTTTTACAATCAGGAAGGATACTAACAGACCATGCAGGTACAGTATAAGCACTTCCCTGGAAAGTGATTTTGGCATCTGCTTTTTGATCTCCGTTACTCAGAAAGCAACTCGATCCTTCCTTGGTTGCATAAACAGTGGCCTAACAAACAAATATTAATGCTACAATTATGAAATTAATGCTTTAAAAATATAATAAAATATAATAAAAATATATTATTTGTTCTTACTGTGACAGAATTTCCCATATCAGTGCTAGTAACGTTTCCATAAGTAAGAGTTTTCTCCATTGATTTCAAGACACTGTGAAGTTCCTTCAAATGTCCCCATTTGGGTTGATTTAAGAGTCCTGTTATAAGTAAACAAACAAAATCATCAAAACCACAAATTATATATAAAACTTAGTAATAATAATTTAAAAATTAAAATAATATTTTTATATACCAAATTCATCAATCGGTGCATCATAATCATAGGAAGTAGTGAGATATGGTCCCCCAGATGTTCTTCCAAAATTAGTGCCACCATGGTACTGAAAATTATCATTTTAAAATCAAAGGTTAGTGAACAAATTAAGATTAAATGTAAACAAATATATATATATATATATATATATATATATATATACCGACCATATAATAGTTTTGGAATGTGCCTCCAAGTTGGAAAAATCGTGCAACAGCAAAAGCAAGATCTTCAGCAGTTCTCTTGGGGTCTTTGCCTCCCCAGCTCTTAAACCTATAAAGTAATATTTCATTATGATTTTTTAATTAAAAATTTATTATAAAGTGGCTAAAATAATTTCATATCAGAGAAGTAAAATTACTAACCAACCAGTCCAATTTTCAGTCCACATTTTAGGACTATTGGGGTTACTTGGTGTGAATTGATCACAATAGAAACCATTGCATGTATTAATCTGAGAAACAAATAAATAAATAAGGTAAAAAATTAAAATTAAAATTAAAATTAAAATTAAAAAATTAAATATATTGGGAACAAAAAATAATAATAAAAAAGCACCATTGGGGATGGGGCATCACTCTGTTGGCACATGATCCATGGAACTCCAATATTTTGTGAAACAGCCATTTTTGCACACCAATCAACATATGATTTTCCAGCATCTCCATAATTTGACATCACGTTTCCATATTCGTTCTCAATCTGCAAATATATTTTAAATTAAATAAAATCTTATTATCACTTTAATAAATATAAAAAATTTACTAGAGATTTATAGAGATGCAAATTATAAACCTGAGCAAGAATAATAGGACCTCCTTGAGATGCAAACAACTTCTCTTTTTTAACCATGTCCACGATCAACGTTGTAAAATTTTGCATTTCATTCTGAGAAAAAAAAAACAAAAAAAAAAAATAATCATAAATATGTTAATATGAAAATAAATCACTTTAATAACAACTCAAAATGAAAATGATAAAATTATATGTACCATGTATACACTATTTGTGGTCCGGAACTCCTGAATCTCTGGCATGTTGTGTAACCACACAGGAAATCCTCTAAACCAATATAAAATAAATAATTAGTTCAAAATATGAGTCTTTTTTTTTTTAAATCCGAGATGCATGAGTGAACATTAAATACTCACCCATAGTTCCATTCAGCACAAACATAGGGGCCAATACGAAGAACAGCGTAGAGTCCTTGATCTTGAATGGTTTTAAGAAACCTTATAAGATCAAGATTACCTTTAAAATCGTACTGGCGACGTAATGGTTCATGGGCATTCCAAAAGACATATGTCTCAACAGCATCCAAACCACCGTCTTTAGCTTTCTTTATCAAGTCCGGCCACATCTGTCCAAGCAAATTAAAAACTATATATATTAGCATTAAAAATCAAATAAACATTTCAAGATGATTAATGTTCAAATAAATTATGAACTCACTTCTACGCTACTCCTAGGGTAATGAATGGAGCCGGAGAGCAGAATTTTACGTTCACCATTAATGGTGATGGCTCTTCCATCATGTGAGACGTGAGAAGCATTTGAAAGATTGATAAATATTTGAAGAACTAAACACAACAGAATTGTGAGACAATAATGTTTTTGAATAGCCATATCTATGATTTTTGGATTTGGAAATGTGAAACAATTGAGGCAACGTGGTGTTTATATATAAAGCTTAGTTAAATGGATGAGATTGTTTAATTGGATGGAAGATGAAGAATCGATTTAGAAGTCTATCCAAATTCATTAAATTTGATCTTTTCATTAGGTAATTTTATTGGTTAAAAGTATTATAGATTGTTTAGAATTTTACTAACAATGGAGCAATTGGTGTAAGTATTGTAGTTTATATAGAATTTTATGAAGGTAGAGCAATTGATTTATAAAATAAAAAATCATATTGTGAGATTTGATTAGTTTAAGACACATCCAAATATTAAGTCAATCTCTTGATTAGTATCAGAGTTATTAACAAAGTCAATCTAAACCAAATTTCTAATAAGAAATCGAATAAAACTCTATGTTGTGCTAACAAAAAGTTGTCATTTTATTAAATTATTATTGTTATGTGCGTCTATTAATGCTCATATAATCAAAATCCTCTATATATTATTTTAGCTTTCGATTACTTAAAATAACCAATAAAAACTTTACTATGCAAATCCGTCTAAATATTAGAATAAAAATTACAAAATTAGCTGAATTTTTTGTGGGAAATCTACATAATATTTAGGATATTATCTTTTTAATCTTTAAAGGATGTCATTATTAATTATCTTAATTCTTATGTATAATCCAATGCATAATTTTACATATTTGTATTAATCATCAATTATAATCATTAATATGTGATTAATAAATAATCAAGATTAGAAGTTGATATTTATCCACATTTCTAGATAAAAATTATAAAAATATAGTTCTTTTCAGCCTTGATCATCATATTCATTCGCTTGAGGTTTTGGGCTATCAGTCCAAAAGAATTGGGTAATAGTCCATCAAAAGGTTGGCCAGAAACAAGTTATATAGCCCAGTGAGCTGAAACCCGGCCCATATTAATAGGTGATGCACGAAACTTGCTATATTGCTTAACTAGTTCAATTCAATCACCAATGTTTTTATATTGGAAATATAATATACATTTTTTTATATAAAAACAAAATGGTTATAAATAAAATAATTTGTGACAAGGCTTTTTTAAAAAATGAATTATTAAACTTACAAGATCAAAATAAATCAGAAAATAAATAATAAAATTTATTTTATTGATTATATTAAAGTGGATTAGGTGGTGCATTCCTTCAAGCTCCACGCATTGACATATTCTTCTCTATTTTTATAATTGTTATGATTAATTACTGATTATTTTAGTAAATTAAATCTAACAATATCGTTCACGATAACAAAAAAACATCAAGATTTTTAATTTTTTTTCTTTCATTACCTCGCAGTTCGCACAATTAAAAAATCGCAAGTAATTTAATGATATTCTTGTAGGATCTCAGATTGAAGTCCTTTAAAATCAAACTTTAGCATCTTTGCTATTTATAAACAAGTAGAAATTATGAGAAATTTCAAGTGTGAACGTTTATTTTTTATTTTTTAACTAATCAGTACCGATTTGATTCAAAAAAAAAAAAACTCCAACAATTAGTTTACAATTTAGTTAAATAGATTCAATTTAGTTTTGAGTCAATCGATTTAAGAAATGGTTATGCTAACGAGTGCCCTAAGGGCACTCGTTAAGAATCATTTTAAGAAAAGTTTTGAGATCATTTTTATGGGAAATGAAAAAAATTATCAAATTATTAATAACTTTTTTTCCTTTATCCTATCAAAACTTAAATGGATTCTTAACGCATTTGTTAGCATTTCCCTTTAAGAAATTATTAACTAAAATACCCAATCCTCAATGCTGACAGTTTCCTAAATTAGTACTTTCATTTCATTTTAGTCAATAAAATAATCATTTACGACTAAAATTATATTTGTGGGAAACAATAATCACACAAACAAGCCTGCTTTTTTTTTAGTTAATTTGTAATAAACTACATCATGGAAGATGGAAAAAAATGTGATTATGGTTTATTTTTCTTTTTGGTCGGTAAATAAAATGAAATGGTGATTTTGACTAATGGACTCAATAAATGAAAAGCGATGCCTCAAAAAAAATACAAAAGGCGATTTCACTTTCTGCAATTTTTAAAATAATTATTTAAATTATTTAAAAAAAAAATCGAATTTTTGTCAACATCTTTTTCTTAAAAAAAAAAAAAATAAAGAAGAAGTCTGTGTGTCAAACACCTTGCCACCTAAAAAATGTAAAATTTGCATTTGAGTAAAAATATAAATAAAAAGCAAAGCAAATGGTGGGGTCAACATCTTTAGCATTATTGGGCTGGACTGGGCCTAAAAGTTCCGTCCAGTTTACGTGGCTGCAATCATTAAGCCAGTAATGTGTGGACACGTATATGCTCGCCCATGTGAAGAATGAATTGCCTCGGTCACTTTACCTTGTTAATCATGTAACTGAGAAACATCATTTAGTGTGCGGAAGGACCCACTGGACGGACCCGCTGTTCTTTTCTTCTTTTGACTTCAATGCCCATCTATTAGTTTCCTCATTATTATTGTTATTTAATATTTAAAATAAAAAATTATTTTCATTTAAGACCCACACTTAATTAATTCTAATACTTTTAAATTTTTCTTAATTAATTTAAACATTAATCTTAAGTTGAGTCTAATATTATTTAAATATATAATTATGTGATGTCCCAATTTTTTCGGAAAAATTCTGCAAGGTTCTCGGATCTCAGTTTGGGTCTCAAAAAGATGATGTTGGGAAATAAGAGTTTAAGTGTTGAATGATATGTCATAATTTCTTTTAGTGGAATCTCGTTACTTTTGGAATCTTGAAATTCAAAAGATTTGGTTACACGATTTTTATATATAAAGAAAGTTTCGTTGTTTCGACTATAAAAATAGCAAACGAACTTTGATTGAGCTGATGCTCGATCAGTTCGAAAATTCTTTTGAAGAAAAATAATTTTTATGATGTATACTTTTCTAAATTCACAAATAAAGGCCTCAAAAATACATATTTTTCGAAAGAATGCACTTTCAGTGACAAATTGTAATTATGTGGAGCTGTTTCGTAATTTTTTGAAAATTTATCATAAATTCTCAAGATTTTCTGAATTTGCAAAATGAGCAAAAGTTTCAAGCCCCCTCTCACGACCCCCATCAAGACATGGTTGTTGTTTGCGCTGTTGGGGTTGGTGCTCAGAGCGCCAATCCGGGCCGTATTTATGTCTGATTCATGAATACGAACATCCCCTTATTCCATAATATTATTTATTTATGGTTGCACCTCTTGTTCTTATATACGTATTCGATCTGATTACGATTAGATTGAAACTAAATGTGGTTTAGTGATATGTATATATTAGACAAATGCCCGATAATATATAATGCAGTACACAGTTACAAAGTTAGTTTGTAATTGACATTGGAAAGTGTCACTGCTATATGAATATTATCAAACATAGTTCCTGGTCAAGATTTGCTAACACGGGCCGGTTAGTCAAATCCGTTGAGACCAGTGCATGTCGTATATCGAGACTTGGTCCGATGGTTTATCCCAATGAACCATGAGTCTATGGAGACTCGTATAGACATGTAGGTGTTTATAGTGGATAAACACTGAACGGCTCACCGAAGATTCTTAATGGATGGTACACCAACGTCAATAAGAATCTTCTCGGGTTGAGCAACATAGTGATCCTTCGACTTGAGACACCAATGTGGATGTATGAGACATCCTCCACACTTAGATGGCAGTCACATCACCGATCTATTTAGATCAGACCTCCGCTTGTTCGTTGGGTGTGGATCGATCCTCAGGATATCCTGTGTGTGTCAAGATAGGATCCGTCAGTTCTATGTACAGAGCATATGTAGTCCATATATATTTAGCAGTCTGTTAAATCTGTGGCCACAGTATACATCGGAAGTAAGTTCCGAGTGTTATTTAGAGATTGCTAATAGATACGTCGACGAGATAATACCTATAGAGATTTGACGTTCACATCTATATCTCTGGGATTATCTGGATACCTGTGACGGAGGGATTATACGTATGCAATGACCTCGAATTGTATGATTCAGCTAGTTTATACGTTATCGTCATAATCTACGGGTGGATAGATTATGCACATGAAATTGGATTTCGTGACGGATATACCTGAATCTAGAGAGTCTCAATAATGAAACATACTCGTAGAGCACTAGAGCAACATTTATGAATAATGATGATTATTTATAAATCGTTTAATCGTTAAACGAAAAATACATGCGAACGGGCCGAACCGTCATTTCCTAATTAATGTGTGTTTGTATTTAATATATGATATTATTAAATACACATTAATAAATAGTCAAATAAAGGTATTTGACATATATCATCAATATATGTATTTGAGATATTTAAAGTAAATATAATACATATATTTGATATATTTGTATTTAATTAATTATTTAATTATTTAATTGTTAAATGATTAATATAATTAAAATATAAATATATCACCAAATGATAAAGTTAGGAAATGATTATAAGTTGCAATTGTTGACTTATACATTAAAGGAAAAGGTTGTCAAATTGATTTTGACTTCTTAAGATATTTGTTCAAAATTGTTTGAAAATGAAAATATCTTTTTCCTTTATTTTTCATTAAATTCGGCCATAACACTTAAATACAAGAGTTATATTATTCTTAGTTGCATTTGTTGACTTAATTAAATATCTAATAAAGTGTTATTAAGATATTTATGCAAGTTGACTAAATGTAAAGTTAAATGAAATTGAAATGAAATTTGGTATATATGTATACACAATTTCGGCCAAGGGCATTTTTTGTCCTAAGTATAAATTGTTTTCATTTCACTTTCATTTGATAACCTAATACACTTTAAAATAAAACCCCATTAATGGAAACAAAGGAAGCTTGTGAGAAAGAAAGAAGAAATCAAAGAAAGCTTGGATTTTAGTAAGTTTCTTCAACTTACTATTAGAAATGAAAATTTTCCTTAGGATCTAGGCTTTAACATATGATGTTCTTAGGTTATTTCTTTCTTTATTCCTTGTGTTTTTTATGATGGAAGTTTTGGTGAAAGTGTAAAGCATGTATGATGAAGGAAGCTTATGGCTATTGTAGTAATAAGTGTTCTTTTATGGTTTTGGAAACCTTGTTGCTAATCTAGAGTTGTTGACCCACTCTTAGATGACCTAGATTTGATCTTGAGTTGTTTCATTGTGTTGAGACTTTGATTGGATGGAAGAAAGATGATTGAAGTGTTGGATTTAACCAATTTGGTCTAATTTGTCCAATTTGAAGAAATTGAAAAATTAGGGTTCATGACCAATTCCAAATTTGGGGATTTTCATATATGTTGTGTATTTGTGTGTGTATATGATGTATATAAAGTTTCATGTTCATTGGATTACATCTTGATGTGTTTTGATGCATGAAATGACAAAGTGCACAAAATGGCACTAATGTAGTGCATTCGACCAAAGATAGACTTTTGGGGATTTTTGGTGCTTTTGGTGTTTTGATGTTTTGAACATGCTAAGTTCATCTTAGAAATGATTTAGAATCATTCAAAATTGATTAGATCAATTTCGGACTAAAATGGACAAAATATCAATATAAGGGCAATTTGGTAAATTCACTTAAATATGATTTATTTGAATTTTATTTCATAATTTGATTATTGGATAATTAAATAAATATGTTTATTTAATTAATCCGAGAAAAAGTTTTGAAATCGGAAAATACGATTTTCACCGCTTCCGCTGCGTTACCGGATATTCCCCCTAAAAACCCCTACATGCGCCGGCAACCAGCCGTCCACCATTGGCTGGCGCGCCGACAAGGAAGGACGCGCACCACCCCAATGCAATGATGGTTGGTGGCGTCTCTGATGGTGGCCGGAAAATGAAAAGAAATGTGCAGTTTGTTACTTTTTGAACCCGACTAGTCGCTTCGATCCATGTGTCAAGTCATTCGCCAAGTTGAAGCCCTTAGAGTGTACTACAAGACGGTGGTGTCGGTTTCCTCAATATGTGCTTGGTTGCACATAAATCGAGGAAGAAAGACGTGGTAAATAGTAACTTTTATGTGAACAACAGCTCCGATTCGAATTCTGTCGATTCGTACACGTTCGTGAGAGTGTTAAGAATCTGTATATGCCATCAAAATTTTGGTAAGACCTCTCAATAAAAAATCGATATTTTCAAGGTTCTCGTTTTGTATTTAGATGCTTCCAATAGTGTTGCAGAGTAATATTTTGAATTGTGTTGTATTGGATAAGTTAGAATGTATTGAATTTATACTATTGGTAGAATCCGGGTGAAATCGAAATGAATTGGATCGATCCGGTAGTATTAGTGCGATTCCGGTAAAATCAGATTTCATGCGTGTTTGTGTTTTGATGAATGCAATGATGGATATGAGTTAAATATGATGATATGATAATGTTTAGATTAATCAGGGAAGTTTTAGAGGGTCCAGAATCCTTCCGTAGCGTTATCGGAGGTTTTTACGGAAGATTTTCTAAAAACGCATAATTTGAGAATTTAAGTTATATGATATTCCTGGAATGGTATATTAAGATGTTTTATGTGTATTTGACTGATTTTGGATGGAACATGATAGATCCGAAAGGTTTCGGATCCGTTTGAGATGATTTCAAAATTTTCGTATGATTTATGGATTTTTGACTGAAAAGTGAGTTTGATGTGTTAGATTTATAAAGATAAATATTTTGTGAGTAATGAAATCGAAATCGTTGAAATCAAACTTGATTTGGTTGAGTCGAGAATTCCACGTAGCATCGGTTTTAATCGTTTCAGCTATTTGTTTTGACATATATAACAAGGATCATGAGTGTTCATGAAATCAGACAAGTAATCCACGTAATGAATACTTGATGTATATTTTTTGTTTGATTATTTACCTCATATGAAATATATGCATAAGTTTAATCGCATCAGCTACCACGGATTTGGGTTGGTTATAACCACATGTATGTCTATATGTTCATTCTAATGGTTATGTGTGAGTTAGTTATCAATAGTTGGTACAACTATGCATTACAATTGGTAAAATATGATTTTGATACGATATGTCTATATGTTCATTCTAAGGCTTATGTGTGAGTTAGTTATCAATGGTTGGTAAATATATGTGTGTGTGTACCAAAATGACTTTTTCAACAAGTATGTGATATGATGTTACTGTTTTGAAAATATAAGTAATTGTCAATGGATGAGATTGATACGTATTATATGATAAACCCGATATGTGTATGATTTCTCTTGATTGTTTGTCTTTTGGAAAAGTGATTGGCATGCCAAATTTGAAATGTTTGCAAATAAACAAAAAGGATTTTACTTCACTTCTGATATAGGAAGATTTTACTACAACGTGGGTTATATATTTTATTGGGTCTTGCCCTTCTGACTACGGTCGTTTCGTTATACTCTCTCGATATGGTTTTATTTCAGATAATGTATGGTCAGTGCGTGCGATTCGGATATTTGATGTCTGGATTTCTTTTAATCTAGTAAGTTGATTCTTGGACGCTGGTTATAGTTTTATGAAATAAGGATTTTGAAACTTAATTACGATCACATAGATCAATTTTATGATACGTTATGAATACTTTAATTTTTACTATTTTTTATATTTTGATCTATATTCTGATATTTCGATCTTCAATACTTCTTATTTATGTGTTTTCTGATATTTTCGATTTATGTTTTCAAAGATACTTTGGGTTTAATATGTTTCTAAAAGATTCTGATAAAAGAATTTAGATAACTTGATTTATACGTAGTGATTGGATGTTATACGATATATTTTTTGCCACATTACTTGTATGATGATTTTATGAATTTTAACCCTCTGTAACGCATGTTCTGGGGTCCAGACCATCAGAAAATGGCTGACCTACTATCCTCTTTCGACATGGTCATGTTCGAACATTGTTCGGTCTTTGTGCGCAACTCGGGTAATAGACGCTTGCTTAATTTGATGATTTTGGTTTTGGAAACTTCTGATTTCATATAGATTTGTTTATGTATAAGTTGGGTTCTTATAAGATAACTATCGTGGATTTTGATCTATGGTGTCTATATAGAGTATATAATGTGATTTCCAGATATGAAAATGAATATGTTTGTCTGTAAAGAATTCGTGTTGTATATTCTATTTATTTTAATGAATGTATTTGTTCGTAAGAAATTTGCATTCTGATTTTCGTATATGCTAACAAATGAGATCGACATATGGTATTTACATTCTGATTTTTGTTTCTGATTGTAGATGAAATTGACTGTATGAACCTTATGATGTGATTTCCAATTCTGATAATGAGTGTCATTGGATTGTATAAAGATTACTTGTGTTTTTTCTGTTTCTATTACGTTGATGAGACTGAATTTGCGATATTCGTGTTGGACATGAATGTGTGATTAGTTTGCTTCTGATGATTATGATATGTTTATTATGAAAAAGACTTGGAAACTTGTATAAGATATACGTTCGAATATGCATATGTGCGTAAGTGTAAATATGTATATTTGTGAATGAAACTCGAGGCTTGAACATTTGAAGAAGTTTGTGATGGGGTTTTGGATTATATATCATATATCAAGCATGAATAATGTAATGGATGAAGCATCAGACTCGCTCTGATACCATTTTTGTTGGGGTTTTGGGCGATGGGCGCAGCGGAAGCGCGGGTCGGGCGAAATCGTATTTTAAATTTTTTTCAAAATAACGAATTAATTATTCAATATCTAATATAAATAATTAATTCATATTTCACCTAAACTTATTTATTCAATATCAAATATCAATATAAATATGGTGAAAACTCGCGAAACTTTTACGAAAGGCCAATGAAAATGTCACACATTTTCCCTTAATAAATACATGCCATGTAATCCAATTACATCTCACCATTTATCATTCAAAATGATTAAGGGATAAGTATGGATTTTTTTTAATTTTTTAATTATTTAGTTAGCAAAATCCGATGGTTTTGGTTAGCAAAATCCGCTGAGATCAGTACATGTCGTATATCGTGACTTTGTCCGATGGTTTATCCCAGTGAACCATGAGTCTCGGGAGACTCGTATATACATGTAGGTATTATTTGATAAGACACTGAACGACTCACTGAAGGTTTCCTAATAGATGGTACACCAACGTCAGTAGGAACCTTCTCGAGTTGAGCGAGCATAATGGTCCTTCGACTTGAGATACCACTGTGGATATATGAGATATCATCCACACTTTGATGGCAGTCACGTCAACGATCTATTCATGATTAGACATCCGCATGTTCGTTGGGTGTGGACTGATGCTAATGATATCTTGTGCGTATCAAGATAGGATCTGTCAGTTATGTGTACATGGCATATGCATCCTCACGTGTTTACGATCTAGTAAATTCATGGCCGTGATATAACTTCGGAAATCATTTCCGAGTGTTATTTAGAGATCGTAAATTAAAAGTCGACTGTATTATACCGAACAGATTTGACGTTCTGATCTATATCCCATGTATAATACAAATGGCCTGTGACAGAGGGATTATATATATGTTATGACCTCAGCTTGCATAGTTTAGCGAATTTATCTGTGGTCGTCATAATTCATGAGTGGGTGGATTATGGACGCGAAATTGGATTTCGTGACGAATAAACCTAAACTTAGAGAGTCCCACAATATGAAGTGTACTCGTTGAGCACTTGGGCAACTCGATATGAATAATACAAATTATTCATAATATTCATCGGATTAAATGAGTTAATCCGGATCGTTTAATTGTTAAATGATAACACATGCAATTAAGGGATTTTGTCCGCTAAAAATTATTGTGTATTTGTATTTGATACATAATACGATTAGATACACATTAATTATTTGTCAAATGAGATTTTGACACATGCCATAAATATATGTATTTATTATTTAATGTAAATAAAAATACATATATGTTTATTATTTAATTATCTAGTTATTTAAATGTTAAATAATTAAATATTTAAATTTCCAAATCTTATCTAATTTTCATTATGAATATTATACATGGTGAAATATTATTGGAACATTTGGCATGCTTTCATTTATCTTTATATTTGTCCAAAAATGATTTGATGATATAAAGTAAATGTATTTAATTGATTTAAATTATTTGAAGGACAATAATACCCTTCTCTCTCTCCCATTTTCGTCCATATATATAAAAGAAATGGAAAATTATTTTTCATCATCTTCTTCATCAAGCCTTGGACGAAAATTACACCAAAAATGGGTTTGAAAATTTGTTTGAAAAATCCATGAAAAAGCTTAGGAAAAACAAAGGATTAAAGGTAATTCTTAAACCCCCAAGCTTAGAAATTATGTTTCTAATTTCTTGTTGATCTTTTGAGATCTTAGGGTTTCTTCTTTTCATAAAATTTGGGGCTTTGTTGTTTGATGGATGAATTGGAAGTGGTTGAGCATGTGTGAAGTGAAATTGGTGAATATTAATGGAATATTAGGCCAATTTGTTTAATTATTGTTAGACAACCTTGTTGCCATTCTAGAGTTGTTTGAGCCACTCTAAAATAGCCTAGAATTTTTCTTGGTTGCTTCATGTGGTGGGACTTTGATTGGTGCTTGATTAATTTGATTAATCTTGTAAAATTGGATTTAAAGCATGTAAAATTGGTTATGTTGGTTTTATGATCAGATTCGACTAAACTGGAATTTCTGGGATATTATTTATTTCTTATGAATATTTTGGATGAGTTTTGGGAGTTTTCACAATTGCCGGAAAGTGTTTCCGAGTTGAAATAAGCGAAAACGGCAAAAAATGGCGTTACCGGGTGGATTTTGAGCCAACCGGGTGACGGCTGTGAAAACAGTGATCCGTCACTGTTTGGGCAGCCCATGAACTGCCTTGACACTATTGGATATGACCTGGGCAGTTTCCATAAGTGTCGGGTAGTCGGTTCGGTCAAAAACGCATTTTAGTTCATTTTGCGGAAAAACCGTTTTCGTAAAAGTTTCGCGAGTTTTCAACTATATTTATGTTAATAAATGATATTAAATAAATTTGTTTATGTAATATATGAATAAATTATTCATATTAGATATTGAATAATTTATTCGGTATTTTGAAAAAAAAATTTAAAATACGATATCTCCCGGACCCGCGCTTTCGCTGCGCTTTAATGCCCAAAACCCCAACAAAAATGGTATCAGAGCGGGTCTGATGCTTCATCCATTACATTATTCATGCTTGATATTAGATATATAATCCAATTTTAATGTTTACACATGCTTATAATCTAGATATGTTTCTTTACTTTTCAGTTCTACGCTAACAGAAAATGTAACGAAATTTAATAGTTAAATTGAGTTATATTTCCTATAGGTACAATTGAATTGTTTAGAAAATGATTTAGATTAAAACTCTGCATTGGATGTAGACTATTGCTTCCGTAGGAAAATCCCCGCTTTAAATATGGCTGTAAAGTAACGTGTATTGGATACATGTTTCTTGGTCCGTCTTGTCAATACGGTTTATGGGTAACTTTCTATGGCTGCATCTGAGATCGTGCCAAAGCAGTGAGGGTGTAGTTGATAGAATTTTATCCATGCCGGTTGTATATTGATACTAGAAAAATTCAAGTGAAAGTGGAAATCCTGAACGTGCCAAAGATGTCAGGACTACATCGGTAGCTTGATTTTGTCATTGGCAAGTGAAGCCTTGATACGCCTCCCTGTGAACGTGCCAAAACTGTCACAGCGAGAAACGGTCAGGACCAAAATTAGGAGTCACTGGTGAGTGATTGACAAAGTGTTGTCTATATCAGATCTCCCGTCTAGTTATTTAAAATAATGTTCAATAACTGTTTTGATATTTGATATCAGAACTTATGACTATTGGATAGTTACTTGTTCTGTATAAACAGTTGTTACATATTTCAATATGACTAGTAGTGTCATTATTGAAAATATAAACATTAAGAAAAAAACTTGGTAAAATATAAATGACTTAGAACTGTGCATTATGAGATTTTATCATAAAGGCATTGGATGTTTGTTCCTTATGGTGAAGGATGGTCTGATACGAGTTCACACCATATATCCTTATCCATTTAATGAATATTATATTCAGGTTGTGATTAAATCTTATTTAACCGATGATTGTCATTGGACCACCGATTTATTAAACTAATACATTAGATGTGTATAGTTTAATGAATTAGAAATTCCCTTATGATAGTTTTCTATGCTCTGTAACTTAGTTAATGATTTGTCATGACTTAGTTACGTGTTTCTAGTAAAGAACATGTTGAACGTCTTGAATTGTTCAAAGACTTTCATTATGTCTCTGATGGAACATAAATGGAATATTTTGAATGGTTCAAAGATATTCTATTTGAAGTGTTGAAAACTATAAAATTCATTGTGAGTCTTTGAATTGTTCGAAGATGTTTGATTCGATCAAACGCATGAATTTAAGGTAATTAGTTCTATAGTTATTTAATGAATATGATTCTTACTCAGTATTAAACTTCCGTGATTCCATTGTGATGGAATTAGTCAGTGTGAGTTATCGAATTTGTTAGGGTTGGTGCTCCGAGTGCCAATCCGGATCATATTTATGTCCGATTCATAAATACGAACAGTTCCGTTTTCCATAATATTACTAATTTAACGGTAGCACCCTTGTCTTTTATACACTTATTCGATCTAATTGCGATTAGATATCTGATTACGATTAGATCGAAACTGAATCTGGTTCAGTGATACATGTAAATTAGACAAAGACCCTAGGATTTACAATATAGTGCGCAGTTACAACTTAGCTTGTAATTGACATTGGGAAGCGTGCTATAAGATGTATATCCTTAAATAAAGTTACTGGTCAAGATTTACTAACACGGGTCGGTTAGTAAAATCCGCTGAGACCAGTACATGTCGTATATCGTGACTTAGTCTGATGGTTTATCCCAGTGAACCATGAGTCTCAGGAGACTCGTATAGACATGTAGGTGTTTATTTGATAAGACACTGAACGACTCACTGAAGGTTTCCTAATAGATGGTACACCAACGTCAATATGAACCTTCTCGAGTTGAGCGAGCATAGTGGTCCTTCGACTTAAGATACCACGGTGGGATATATGAGTTATCCTCCACACTTTGATGGCAGTCACGTCAACGATCTATTCATGATCAGACATCCGTCTGTTCATTGGGTGTGGACTGATGCTCATGATATCCAGTGTGTATCAAGATAGGATCCGACAGTTATGTGTACATGGCATGGGCATCCTCACGTGTTTACGATCTAGAAAATCCAAGGCCGTGGTATAACGTCGGAAACCAGTTCCGAGTGTTATTTCATGATCGTAAATTGAAAGTCGACTGTATTATACCGAACGGGTTTGATGTTTTCATCTATATCCCAGGTATAATATGGATAGTCTGTGACAGAGGGATTATACATATGCAATGACCTCGGCTTGTATAGTTTAGCGAGATTATCTGTGGTCGTCATAATCCATGAGTGGGTGGATTATGGACACGAAATCAGATTTCGTGATGGATAAACCTAAACTTAGAGAGTCCCACAATATGAAATGTGCCCGTTGAGCACTTGGGCAACTCGATATGAATAATACGGATTATTCATAATACTTCACTGGATTAAATGAGTTAATTCGGATCGTTTAATCGGTTAAACGATAACACATGCATTTAGGGATTTTGGTCATTTAATAATTATTGTGTATTTATATTTGATACATAATACGATTAGATACACATTAATTATTTGTCAAATAAGATTTTGACACATGCCATATTTATATATATGTATTTGTTATTTAATGTAAATAAAAATACATATATGGTTGTTATTTAATTATCTAGTTATTAAATGTTTAAATAATTAAATAATTAAATTTTCAAACTTTATCCAATTATCATTATGAATATGATACATGGTGATAAATAATTGGATTACATGGCATGTATTTATTAAAGGCAAATGTGTGACATTTTAATTGGCCTTTTAAAAGCTTGTTTTTTGACTTTAATTTGATTAAATAAGCCAAAATGACCAAAATACCCCCATTGTACATACCAAAGTCGGTTTTGATGATTAAAAAAGGGAAAAATTTTATTTTTTTCATCCTTTATCATGCCATGGCCGAAAGCTTCACTAAAAAAATGGGTTTGAAAAATTGTTTGAAGCTTTGATGAAAAATCAAGAAAAAGTTTGGGTTTTTCATGAGATTAAAAGGTGATCTACTTAACCCTAAGCTTAGAAATTTGATTTTATGTTTCTTGATGATTTAGAAAGGTTCTAGGATTACTTCAAATCTGAAAAATTAGGGCTTTAGGTTGTGGATGATGGATTGGAAGTTTGTCGGCATGTGTGAAGTAGATTTGGAAGTAATTAGTGTAATTAGTTTCCAAATTTATCAATTATTGAAGAGTTCTATTCTAGAGTGTTGTGACCACTCTTATGGCACCTAGAATTGTTCTTGAGTGCTTCATATGTGGTGACTTTGATTGGTATTTGATTAATTAGATTAATCATGGAAAATTTGGATTTAAAGCATGTATTTTGGTGATTTCGATTTTCTGGATCAGATTTGGTTTAAACTAAAAATTATGGGATGTTTTTGATGTCTTATGAATGTAATGGATGTGTTTTGGGAGTTGGCAAAATTTTCGGAAAGTGTTTCCTACTTGAAATAAGCGAAAACGGCCAAAAACGATGTTACCGGGTGGATTTGAGCCAACCGGGTGACGGCTATGAAAACAGTGATTCTGTCACTGTTTGGGCAGCCCATGAACTGCTCCGACACTATTGGAGCTGACCTGGGTAGTTTCCATAAGTGTCGGGTAGTCGGTTCGGTCAAAAATGTGTTTTGCGTCATTTTACGGAAAATCGGTTTTCGTAAAAGTTTCGTGAAGTTTCAACTATGTTTATGTCTATATTTGATATTGAATAAATAGGTTAAGGTGAAATATGAATAAATTATCCATATTAGATATTGAATAATTTATTTGGTATTTTGAAAAAGTTTTAAAATATGATTTCGCCCGAACCCGCGCTTCCGCTGCTCCCTATTGCCCAAAACCCCAACAAAAATGGTATCAGAGGCGGGTTTGATGCTTCAACCATTACATTATTCATGCTTGAAATTAGATATTTAATCCAATTTTAATGTTCGTACATGTTAGAATCTAGATATGTTTATAACTGTTCGATTCTACGCTAACGGAAAATGTATCGAAATTTAATAGTTAAATTAAGTTATATTTCTATAGGTAGAATTGAATTGTTTAGAAAAATGATTTAGATTAAAATTCTGCATTAGATGTAGAGTATACCTTCCATAGGAAAATCCCCGCTTTTAAATATTGTTGTAAAGTAACGTGTATTGGATACATATTTCTTGGTCCGTCTTGTCAGTACGGTTTATGGATATTTTTCTATAAGTGCATCTGAGAACGTGCCAAAGCTGTGAGGGCGTAGTTAAATGATTATTATCCATACTGGTTGTATATTGATACTGGATAAATTCAAGTGAAAGTGGAAATCATGAACGTGCCAAAGCTGTCAGGACTACACCGGTGGTAGCTTAAGTTTTTCATTGACAAGTGTAGTTTTGATACGCCTTCATGTGAACGTGCCAAAGCTGTCACATCGAGAGAAACGGTCAGGACCAAAACCAGGAGTCACTGGTGAGTGATTGACAAAAAATTGTCTACATAATCAATATATGTAGGCGAGAACGTGCCAAAGCTGTGAGTGGAAATATATTCATGGGATCCTACTCTCACTATGAAATTCGATTTAATTATTGAATTCTCGTTGTCCGTTGGGGATTACGGTATTACGTAAAGTAATGGGAGATATTGTGGGTTAAAAATCCATAACTTAAGCAGTGCGTAATATTTTGGAATTTACTGCTTTGCTTTCCTTACAT
Organism: Zanthoxylum bungeanum; assembly: GCA_019454045.1. Taxonomy (NCBI): domain Eukaryota; kingdom Viridiplantae; phylum Streptophyta; class Magnoliopsida; order Sapindales; family Rutaceae; genus Zanthoxylum; species Zanthoxylum bungeanum. The sequence goes on along the minus strand of SKCR01038934.1, from coordinate 5,469 downwards.
TCTATATTGTTTATAGATTTATGCTTCTAATCCACCGCATGTCTATTATTAGAATAGGTTTTCTGACTTTACTTATGGTTGCGTAGTTCTAGAATAGGTTCTAGAAAGACAGTAGACTTAGATATAGTTAGATTAGTTGACACCATCGGGAACTGTTGTTCCGATTTTCTTGAAAATCAAGATGGTTTGTGACTTAGTTTCTAAGTCACGATTAGGTAATCTAAATATATATCTGTGTTTAGGATATTATTCTAGTTAGAATTGTTTCTTATGCAGTAAGAATTGACTTGAATAGTTTATGTCTCGAGATTCTTAACTAGCATTAAGAAAATCCATTTAGTATTTTTTTTATCTTATAATGATGTTGTTGGGTTATACAGGCGGAAGCGCAGTAATCGGGAAAAATCGACTTTTAAAACTTTTAACAGTCCCGATGAATAATTGGTATCGTATGCCAATTATAAATCTGTATTTGCCCTAATCTCTCATGACATTCATAAATATCATAATTTCACCAAATTATAATTTTCCCTTAATGCGATTTTACCGAAAATTCCCAAAACACTTCCGAAGCAATTCCAAAAATTCTAGAAATTTCCTACGCATTATTATACATCCAATTACATCCATAGCAACTCAATTTCACAAATTAAGCCAAATTGAATTAATTACAAATTAATCAAATTAATTCTCAAATAATTCAATTCATATCCATAACCAAATCCAATTTAATCAATTCATTGAGTCCCACCATAAAGTTTCTCTAAAACAATTTTAGGTCACTTATGAGTGGCTAATATAACTCTAGAATGGAAATATGAGTATCCAATACCCTAAGTGGGTCAATTACATTAATTGCCCTAATTTATTTACACATGCAATCCTAATATAATCAATTGATTTTTCTACAAGCAAAACTAATCAAACAAGCATAAACCCTAGCTATATCATATGTGAATCAATTGGAACAAATTGAAATAATTTTCAACACAACAAGTTAAGGAATTACCTTAACTCCTCAACTATTCATAATTTAAGCTCCAATTGAAAATGTTTATGCTTCCAATTTGTTATCTTGCTCATCCAAGAGAAAAGCCCCAAATTGATTTTATTTGAAACCATTTCAAAGAAATCAAATACAAACCATCCTTAATGGCCGAATGGCTTCACTATTCATCACACTGCCGAAAAGGCCTTTGATTCAGCTAACAGGCCGAATGGCCATCACTTTAGCAAATCTGCCGAATGGCCATTTGCTCATCACATGGCCAAAACCAACAATGCCTGCACTTCTTCCATTTAAACCAAAAACCAACAAACAGAAGCCACATTTGACATGAAAACCAATTTTCATCAATTTGTCATATAGCTGAGAGTGGGTCTGTGAGAGTGGCTATTAAAAGGGAAGAAGTCAAAATAAAATCGAAAGAATGAAAACCTAATTTTCATCATCCTTTTTAATTTGGCCGAGAGCAGACAATTAAAAAAATGGGGGGAATTTTATTATAATAACAGTAACAACACTTGGCTATAAACATGCCAAACATGCACCAAATGTGAGGGTTATAATTTTGCCACACATGCTTATCAATATAAGCTTAAAACTCTTTAATTAATTAAAAAATTAATTAATTTAATTAATCACATTAATTATTTAAATTGTGACAAAAATAAAATTAACTAACTAACATTACACATGTGTCCAATACATGTAAAAATTAATTAGTCATTTATATAATTAATTAATCAAATAACATCTTTAATTAATTAATCTACATATACAAGTGTTATTCTCTAATTGATACTAATGTGTATTGTGCGGACCAGAATGAGCCAGGGGCAAATTCGTCTTTTATCCGGACCCAAGTACCAATAAAACCCATAGACTGGGGCCCAACTTAGAGAGTTTAACACTATTCTGGAAAGCCCAAAGCAAAAACCAAAACCTTATACTATTTGTATATAAAGCTATACACAAAAAGCCAAACCAATAAGAATATAAACATACATCAAGTCACTACCAACTATTTCCCTCTTTTACTAAACATGATATGTATTCACCACATGATGAGATTTTTTATCACTAATTAATTTATCTTAATCACGTTGTGGGACTTACCTTGGTCTGCCAACTAAGATAAGAAGACATTATTTCTTGGCTTATAAATGGAAGCATGATTCAAGCTAAAGAGGACAGTTAACAGAGAGTTCTCTAAGTTAGGCTTCACTTCTTTCTTACAAGCCTCTGCTCTCTGACACTGGCTCTCTCAGAGCTCTCCATCCCCCTTAAACACTTACCACCGCCCTCATGGCCACCCAAAGAGTTTAAGGTAACATCAAACCTTGCTTTCACACTTACATATTTATTGCTCATTTCATACTACTGACTTGAGCGTCGGAGTGCTCCCGGCACCCACCACACCGGTGGACAGTTTACCCCGCTCATTCTACTTTGTCTTGCAGGATCGCTAGTGCCTCCAACCTATAAATTCTGATTGTGGACCTCGGGCGAAAACCAGCATCCACAATTGGGCCCACCGTGGGGCCTTAGCGATTCATAGCAGGTGAAGATCTCTCATCCTATAACAATCAAAAGCACAATCATCATGGCTTCTATCAACGAAACAAACACCGGATCCGGTAGCATCACAACTAGCCATACTCCAGGATAGATTGCAAGCTTTGGAAGAGGAAAACCAAACCATGCGAAACTCCAACAAACCTTCAAAAGCAGCTGGAGTTAATCTCATCCACATCTCAACATCATAATATCCCAGATCAACCCAACAACCATGCCACTCCATCTAATCTATTGGGAGCATTCAACGAAGTGGCAGATGACAATCCTTCAAATGGTGGCGGCCAGAGGAACCTACCAATTTCCCCAATCGACCAAGCACAACAGGTTACATCCACCATGAGGAGGGAAATGATGGAGTTTAAAGAGGCCGTTATGTCCAGCCTACCAGGAGTGAAACTGCCAATAAGAAAAAGCAGAGCATGAACCGTTTCAGACACTCCATTTTTAGAGACCATCACATCTGTCGAGCTGCCACGGAATTTCAGCCACAGATATATGAAGTTATATGATGGATCCACTGACCCGGATGACCATGTTATCCACTACAAATACAAAATGATGTCGACTGGTCTGGGCCCCTCACCAATAGGAGGCTGGTATGTGCAGAGGATTTGGGGAAACATTAGCAGGTCCAGCCCTTACTTGGTTCATCAATCTTCCATACAGATCCATTGAATCGTATCAACAGCTAGCAGATAAATTCGTGGAACATTTCGCAAGCTTTTGCAAGCTTGAGAGAATTACTGACTTGAGCGTTGGAGTGCTCCCGGCACCCACCACACCGGTGGACAGTTTACTCCCGCTCACTCTACTTTGTCTTGCAGGATCGCTAGTGCCCCCAATCTATAAATTCTGATTGTGGACCTCGGGCGAAAACCAGCATCCACAATTTGGCGCCCACCTTATGGCCTTAGCGATTCATAGCAGGTGAAGATCTCTCATCATATAACAATCAAAAACACAATCATCATGGCTTCTATCAACTAACAAACACCGGATCCAGTAGCATCACAGCTAGCCATACTCCATGATAGATTGCAAGCTTTGGAAGAGGAAAACCAAACCATGCGAAACTCCAACATAAACCTTCAAAAGCAGCTGGAGTTAATCTCATCCACATCTCAACATCACAATATCCCAGATCAACCCAACAACCATGCCACTCCATCTAATCTATTGGGAGCATTCAACGAAGTGGCAGATGACAATCCTTCAAATGGTGGCGGCCAGAGGAACCTACCAATTTCCCCAATCGACCAAGCACAACAGATTGCATCCACCATGAGGAGAGAAATGATGGAGTTTAAAGAGGCAGTTATGTCCAGCCTACCAGGAGTGTGAAACTGCCAATAAGAAAAAACAGAGCAGGAACCGTTTCCGACACTCCATTTTTGCAGACCATCACATCTGTCGAGCTGCCACGGAAGTTCATCCCACCAGTTATGAAGTTATATGATGGATCCACTGACCCGGATGACCATGTTATCCACTACAAATACAAAATGATGTCGACTGGTCTGGCCCATCACCAATGAGAGGCTGGTATGTGCAGAGGATTTGGAGAAACATTAGCAGGTATAGCCCTTACTTGGTTCATCAATCTTCCATACAGATCCTTTGAATCGTATCAACAGCTAGCAGATAAATTCGTGGAACATTTCGCAAGCTCTTGCAAGCTCGAGAGAACTACTAACTTGAGTGTCGGAGTGCTCCCGGCACCCACCACACTAGTGGGCAGTTTACTCCCGCTCATTCTACTTTGTCTTGCAGGATCGCTAGTGCCCCCAACCTATAAATTCTGATTGTGGACCTCGGGCGAAAACCAGCATCCACATGTATCTAATCAAATTATGTATCATATACACATACACATTAAATAATAAAATACCCCAGCATGTGTAACATTACGAATAATCAAATTAGCCGTAATTAGATGCCCTAATGCTCTACGAATATTCTTTATTAGCGAGACTCTCTAAGTTTAGGTTTATCCGTCACGAAATCCAATTTCGTGTCCATAATCCACCCACTCATGGATTATGACGACCACAGATAATCTCGCTAAACTATGCAAGCAGAGGTCATAGCATACGTATAATCCCTCTGTCACAGGCTATCCATATTATACCTGAGATATAGATGAGAACGTCAAATCTGTTCGGTATAATACAGTCGACTTTCAATTTACGATCTCTAAATAACACTCGAAACTGATTTCCGAAGTTATACCACGGCCATGTATTTATTAGATCGTAAACACGTGAGGATGCCTATGCCCTGTACACAGGACTGACAGATCCTGTCTTCATACGCACATGATATCATAAGCATCAGTCCACACCCAACGGACTGGCGGAGGTCTGATCATGATTAGATCGTTGACGTGACTGCCATCAAAGTGTGGAGGATAACTCATATATCTACAGTGGTATCTCAAGTCGAAGGACCACTATGCTCGCTCAACTCGAGAAGGTTCATATTGACGTTGGTGTACCATCTATTAGGAAACCTTTGGTGAATTGTTCAGTGTCTTTTCAAATAAACACCTACATGTCTATACGAGTCTCCCGAGACTCATGATTCACTGGCATAAACCATCGGATCAAGTCACGATATACGACATGTACTGACTCTCAGCAGATTTTACTAACCGACCTGTGTTAGCAAATCTTGACCAGGAACTTTATTTAAGGATATAAATAATAGTGCGCTTCCAATGTCAATTACAAACTACGTTATAATTGCGCACTATACTGTAAATCCTAGGGTCTTTATCTAATATACACGCATCACTGAACCGAATTCAGTTTCGATCTAATTGTAATCAGATATCTAATCTCAATTAGATCGAATAAGCGTATAAAAGACAAGGGAGCTACCGTTAAATT